>CATIWO010056476.1:0-18330 GCA_949673435.1 Macaranga tanarius | reverse complement strand
TGTATATGAAAGAATATGTTTTATGGTTTGGAAAAGGTTTTCTATGGTTTAACATCTGATGTTTCCTTACAAATACGATTTTATCAAGTATTAGTTTACAAAGCATGGTTTTACAAGTTATTTAGCTTTTATATCAGAAATTGGGAACATATGGCATATAATTATTGTTGATATTGCAAAAGTTAATTAAAGTAATGATATTTTTAGTATTTTAGCAAAATGATTATGTTTCAGCCTTATACGATTATCAGCTTTACGAATTATAAAGTATGTTTTAATAGCAGTTTGAGAAATATGAATGATTTGGTTTTATGGACAAAACTATACACTCGTATTATGTACCCAGTAGATTGCACCATGATGACTAGTGTTTATTCAGATATATTATTTAGAAACTGTCTTGGGGACAACGCTTGGTTGTACATATGGCCTTGGGGGCGTACAACCGGGTAGTTTAGCTCTACGCATGCGTATGACAAGAATTATGATGGCAAGTATATGTGCACATGGGACGCTAGGTCATCAATGCCGCCCATTGTGTTAGCACAATCTTTGGTTATATATTAAGGAGTGTATGGGATAGTATTTTCATGAATATAATGTTTTAGTCTTAATTCAGCTTGTAAGGAGGTTGATTAGCTAAAGCATTATATTGTTTTATAATCGCATTTTTATGAATATAATATTTTAGACTTAATCCGACTTGTAAGGAAGCGGTTAAGCTAAAGCATTATATTAAACCAGTTTATGTAAATTTTATGGTTTGAATGATAATGTTTCAGTCTTAAATCGGCTTGTAAGGAAGCGATTAAGCTAAAACATTATATTATTTCAGCTAGCAGCACTCGGCTTATAAGGAAGCGGGTTAGCTAAAGTATTATTTTATTTCAACTATTTCTCAATGTATTTCAGTTGTTATGGCAACTGTCTAGTTATGATATGATGCTGTTTTGAAAAGAAAGAAATCAACTAATGTTTATGTTTTACTATGATGTTTTATACAAGGAATAAATTGGTTTATGTTAACTGTATATTATGATTTTAACGGCTTATTGATTTCTATATTATTTACAAGGCAATTTACGAGTATCTGATTTTATAATATTTCAGCAGTTTATTATTGATTATTATTATGATGTTCAAGGCAGTTTTATAGATATTTTTATGATTATTTAAAAAGATAGCTATTGTTCCCACTTTAAAGTATTATATTTAAAGTTAATCCACTCACTGAGTATTTCTGTACTCACCCTCTTTTGTTTTAAAAATATTTTCAGATCCAGCAGAGTAGCTTCAGCAGTAGCTAGTAGAGCAGTTTGGTGCCCATCCAGTGTCTAGTAGAGGTTGAGCCAATACTTTCAATTATTTTAGACTTTTGTAGTACTTTTAAGTTTTATTATTATATAGCAGATGGACTGGTGTTATGATAATATTAAGACTATTGTAAAAGATTCTTATTATGTATAATGACAACTTTATTTTAAGTCCATCTGGATGTTTGAGGATTGATATTATGTTTATAGCATTAGTATGTGAGCTCAGCACAGCAGGTCGCGCCCGGCTCGATAGCTAAAGGAGCGGGTGTGACATTAACCGTGTCTTATAGGCTCTTTTGGTCCACAACACTATACGGGTAAACACATGGGTGTGTTGTTGCCTGTGTTCACACTATCTTCAAAAATCAACTTCATTTTCTCCCAATCTTCAACTAACCCGTATCCAACGTTGATTGATGACCTATAAACATAAAATAAATAAAAATATCCTATCTAAATACAAATTAATGCAACTAAACTCAAAATTAACATGAATGTCCTACCTAAAACATAACAAAATGTACACTAATCAAATTTCCCCACACTTAAGCATTTTCTTATCCCCAAATAAAAATTACTCAATATCTTATCACTAATATGAATAAAACTCAAAAACCACTTTCACTTGCATATTTAACACATTCTCCACTTAATATATACCTTATAACTCAAAAGCCTACTTGATAACTCAAAAATTAAAGGATTTAACAAATTACCATATGAAAAGCTATCCTCTTAATTACAACCAAAAATTTCATAAATTAATCATTTAACTAAAGCTAACCATTAATCTCATCATATTATTCTTTTATCATGAGTACGTTTTACGCTCCATCTCATACAATTTTATTTTCTTTATTATAAATCGAATGCATCAATCAAATGAGTGCACTTTATGCTCATTCTCACAATACATTACATGCAAATCAATAAATTTTTTTCAAATAAATTAAGCAAGTGCGTGTAACGCTCCATCTTGCCCAAATTACATAAGACATGGTATACAAATTAAACATTAATCTATGAATCTTAATCATAACTAAGAGAAATTAGCATTAAGTTCATTAAACATCAAAAATTCCCTAACCCTTAAATTATCACCTAAGTTTAAGAATCACAAGCTACACATTAATTGGAGAATATATCAATTATATAAAGAAATCAAATCATTTGAATGAAGTTCATCAAAGTGATAAGCACAATCAAATACTTAAGCGTGGAATCCTAAACATAAGCTAATCATAAAATAAAAATTAAAAATTTTCAAATTACTCCCCCTCATACTTAATTGACACATTGTCCTCAATGTGTAAAAGATATAAAAATAAAGGAGAAAAAGAACTAGTACTCCCTTGATTTGTAATGTATGATGGATCCGCGAATGTAGAGAACCGAACTAAATAAAACTGTAACAAAACAAAAACAATAAAAACATAAAAGGAACACATAATATAATATAATATCTAACTGTATATAATCCAAAAGAAAATAAAAAACAACAGAAGAAAAATAAAAATAAAAATAACCAAATAGAAGAGTCAGTCATTAAGGTCATCTGCATCATCTGAATCATCTCCCTCCTCCTCCTCATCATCTGCCTCATCCTCCTCTGCAGCAGTAGTAGCCTCTAAATCAGCCTCATCTATCTTAGCATCAAGCTCGGCATCATCAGGCTGAGGAGCAAAGGAAGTCTGGGGCTCCATGGACTCAGAGGTGGTAGAAAAGAATGTAGCAGGAGCAGGGGACATCTATGGTGGTTGCATACCCTTCTCTATCATCAAGGACATGATACACTGCTACTACCAATCGAGCTATGAGTGTATGTGTCCAAGCATAATCTTGTGTCGTCACTGTGTTACCTCCTAGCGCTGCTGTGCTGCCTCAATCCGAGCTAAAGTGTCAGCAGGATGACCAGGAGCAACAGGCAAAAGAGGAACATCAAAAATAGGGTCATCAGCACCCTCAGCTACCTCCGGTGCCCCCTCGCTAGGTGGAGCACCATCTATCAGCACATAAGTATCACCTCGCTTCTCGATGAGGTGCATCAATCTAAATGTGTCCATGGCCAGATCAATCATGTATCCACTCCGAGTCAATCCTATCAAAGCATCAAATACCCCGAGGTTCTTGGCTAACCTCATAACATAACTCCCACCGTACAGTGCACCTCTAGACTTATTTGACATAGTGTTAAAATAAGTCACAAAACTATATCTGAGGTTGCACTCCTGTAACGACCACAAGCACGAAAAATAGAAAATGTCCCTAACCATCACTACCCCCGTGCTCTCGTGATGCCCACAAATAGTGTGCACGATAATCCTATGTAAAACTCGTATAACTAGTGATGTAAGACAGGTACTCTTACTCTTAGTCGGCTGATAATTATCCCTAGAGCTGACTCGAGCATGTGATCTCTAAAATGCACGTGGGCGTGTGCAAGTCCCATATAACAAGGAATCAATATATTACTCAGACTCAATATATGTCGGACTATACAATCCTAACGCTACCCCAAACTTAAAGATAGACATCGCAAATTGCTTTCCCCCCAGACAAAAGTTAATGACCCCTAGTTTAGCATAATTAATCCCCTTTTTGTTTAATGAAAAAGAAGCAAGAAATTCAATTAAAAGCTCTGAGTAATAGGATTCTTTAATGTCAACCAAATTTTTTCATCCATCAATGTTTAATTTTCTATATATCTATGTCCATAATTCTAATTTCTCCAAATCACTTTGGCTTGGGTGCCAGTTAAGTTCTATTGGAAGTGATTAGAGAGTCATAACCTTGACTTGTGTGCGTTTGTTAGAGAATTAGAGGAAAGGATGAAGGGCGGCGGCGCCGAAAGATAAAGAGGCGGCCTGAGGTGGTGGGTCCACTCTAGGAACACTAAAGGATGGTGCCGGTCGTCATCTCATTGATGGACAATCCCTTTGAGCCTGAGTCTTAGTATGTTTGGCCGGAGGGGATGATATGACTAAGTGGTAATCTCATCAGTTAAGGGAGGAAAATGAAGAAGAATGCTTAGGTTTTACCTGATTGTTAGTCAGAATGTCAATTTCGGCGGTGGAGAGGAAAGAAAAAGATAAGAAATTGAATAGGCGCGAAGAATAATATTTGAAATTCCTAACTGTTCACTTTTAAAATAAGGTGATACATGGGCGTGTAGATTGAACACGGGCGTGTATTGCTTAAATTGGGGATTATTGCTAAATACATTGTTCGAGACATGGGCGTGTCCATGCCCGTGTATCCTTCTGCACTTTTTGCTTCATTTTAACACAGGGACCAACACGAGCGTGTCTATGCCTATATTTCTCTCTGTCAGTTTTGGTATGATTAAACACGATCTAGCATCTGAATGTGTTGTGGCCCGTGTATGTCACTGTCAAAAACATATATAGACAATACGGTCAGACACAGGGCGTGTGCCCAACCGTGTATCGCTCTGTCTCTATTTGCATATCTGAACATGGCCTTTGATACAGGCGTGTCTTTGCCCGTATTGCCACTTTGTGCTTATTTTTCTTTAGTTTCTTCGTCCCTCTGTCTTTCTCTGCATTGGTGAACCTAAAATAAAAATAAAAATACCAAAAATCAAAGCATCTACCCTAGAAAAACTAACTAAACAAATGAAAATTACATAAAAACTTAATAAAAATTGGGTTGCCTCCTAATAAGTGATAATTTAAGGTACCTAGATTTACCCTAACACATCAGAGCTACTTGGGATTAGAATTGGCATCAAAGGAAATACTTTCCTTCTCTTTTGCCCACAAACCACCATAATAGGATTTACATTGTTGCCCATTCACTTTGAAATGCTTGCCTTTGTCATTTTCAAGCTTAATGGCACTATGAGGGAATGTTTGTACCACTTTGAACGGTCCACTCTATCTAGACTTCAATTTACCAGGAAATAAATGAAGACGTGAGTTAAACAATAATACTAAATCTCTAACCTGAAAGTCCTTCTTCATAATATGTGCATCATGCCACTTTTTTATTTTTTCCTTGAAGAGCTTGGCATTCTTATAAGCTTGGAGACAAATTTCATTCAACTCATTGAGTTGTAATAGCCTCCTTTCTCCTACTGACTTCAAATCAAAATTTAGTGTCTTAGTGGCCCAATATGCTCGATGTTCTAGCTCAACAGGTAGATGACATGCCTTTCCAAACACCAACCTATATAGTGACATACCACTTGGTGTTTTGAATGCCGTATGATAAGCCCACAATGTGTCATCCAACTTTGTAGCCTAATTCTTTCTTGAACTACCAACTGTCTTCTCTAGAATCTTCTTAAGCTCACTGTTGGTTACCTTCACTTGGCCATTTATTTGAGGATGATAAGGTATGGCAATTTTATGATGCACACTATATTTTTTCAACAAAGCCTCAAACTGACGATTATAAAAATATGACCCCCATCACTTATAATGGCACGTGGTACTCCAAATCTTGTGAATATCTTCTTTAAGAACTTAAGTACTACCTTTGCATCATTTTTAGGTGTTGCCAAAGCTTCTACCCATTTAGACACATAATCCACACCCATAAGAATGTATTGGTTCCCAAAAGAAGATGGAAAGGGTCCCATGAAGTATAACCCCCCGTACATCAAAGATCTCAACCTCTAGAATGGAAGTAAGAGGTAATTCATGGCATTTTGACATGTTTCTAACACGCTGACATCGATCACAGTATCAGACAAACTCCCTTGCATCCTTAAATAGTGTTGGCCAGAAGAAACCACTCTCTAATACCTTTGCACTTATTTTGGATGCTCCATAATGTCCTCCATAACTCAAACTATGGCAATGTATTAGAACCTCTAATACCTCTGTATCTGGAATGCACCTTCTAATCACACCATCTTTACAGATTTTATAGAGATAAGGATCCTCCCATAGGTATTACCTCACCTCATACAATAGCCTCTACCTTTATTGGTGTGATAATCCCTCTGGTAGCACTCTTCAAACCAAATAATTGGCAATGTCAGCATACCAAGGGGTTACTAGGTGGTGTAGTGCTAAAATGAATTCATCTGGAAAACTATCTCCAATAGGCTTTGGTGCACTCTCCTTTTCCTTTTCTAGACATAATAAATGGTCTACCACTAAGTTTTTCGAGCCTTTCTTATCCTTGATCTCTAGGTCAAATTTCTGCAATAATAAAACGCATCTCATTAGTCTCGGTTTGACATCCTTTTTAGCAAGTAGATGTCGAATGGCGGAATGGTCTGTGTAGATGATAATTTTCAACCCTAAGAGATAGGAATAAAATTTATCTACAGTAAAAAGCACCGCTAACATCACCTTTTCCATGGTATTATAGTTGAGTTGAGCCTCTGTTAATGTGCAACTAGCATAGTAGATCACATGTAGACAATTGTCTTTCCTTTGTCCTAAGACAGCTCCTATGGTATAGTCGCTAGCATCACACATGATCTCAAAAGGTAAGGACCAATCCGGAGGTGTAATAATTGGTGCCGATACCAATGCCTTCTTTAACCTGTCAAAAGCACTCAAACACGTATCATCGAAGACAAATGGCACATCCTTAATTAATAAGTTAGTTAAAGGTTTGGCAATTAATGAAAAATCCTTAATGAAACGTCGATAGAAATCGGCGTGCCCTAAAAAACCTCTAACTCCCTTAAGTGATGTAGGTGGTGGCAACTTTTTAATGATCTCTGTCTTGGCTCGATCCACTTTGATTCCCTTGCTAGAAATTCTATGACCTAAAACTATCCATTCTTCTACTATAAAATGACATTTTAGCCAATTGAGCACAAGGTGAGTCTCTTCATATCGCTTTAAAACCCTGTCAAGGTTAGCTAAACACAAATCGAAAGAACCACCAAACATAAAAAATTCATCCATAAACACCTCTATGATGTTCTCAATTAAGTTAGAAAATATTGCCATCATGCAATGTTGAAAAGTAGCGGGTGTATTACATAACCTAAAAGGCATGCGTCTATATGCAAATGTGCCATAAGGACATGTAAATGTAGTTTTCTCTTGGTCCTCGGGATAGATAAAAATCTGATTATAGCCCGAGTACCCATCAAGAAAATAATAATAGGTATGGCCTGCTGTTCTCTCTAACATTTGATCAATAAAGGGAAGGGGAAATGATCATTCCTAGTGGCATTATTTAACTTTCTATAATCGATACACACTCTCCACCCATCTACAACTCTCTTAGAAATAAGCTCTCCTTCATCATTCTCTACCACAGTCATCCCACTCTTTTTTAGTACACATTGCACCAGACTAACCTACTCACTATCTGAAATAGGATATATAATTCCTACATCTAATACTTTCACTATCTCTTTTTTACTACCTCTTTCATGTTTGAGTTTAGCCTTCTTTGTCTCTCAGCTATGGGTTTATACCTATCCTCCATATGCAACCTATGCATGACAATAGAGGGACTAATTCCCTTTATATCAAAAATGTGCCACTCTAATGCCCTAACTCGCCCCCTTACTACCTCACACACCCTTATCTATTGATCAACACTCAGTTTATTAGATATTATGATAGGTAGTGTGTTGTTCTCACCTAAAAATGCATATCTCAAATGATTAGACAATAGTTTGAGCTCTAACTTAAGGGGTTTTTCAATGGATGAAGGTGTAGGGTTGTCACTTCTACCTAAAAGGTCAGGTTTAGTGAATGTGTTCTCATCCTCATCCTTAGTGTCAATAGCATTCCACTCTTCATCATCACTATCATAGAGTGAAAAATTTTCATGCACAACACAATCATCTAATGACACTATTTTTATGCATGCTTCATCATCTAAGGGATATTTCATAAGCTTAGACATGATAAATTCAACACTCTCATCCCCTACTCTTAGAGTGAGCTTGTCCTCATGCACATTAATTAAGGCCCTACCAGTATTAAGGAATGGTTTACCTAATATCAATGGACATTGCCTATCCTCCTCAATCAACGGGAAAGATAAACCTGTCCACTTTGACTATAACATCCTCCACCACTCTATATGGCCTTTTAATTAAATGATCCGCCAATTGCAATGTCATGTTGGTTGCCTTGACGTCTCCTAATCCAAGTTTCCTGAAAATAGATAAAGGCATTAAATTAATGCTGGCACCTAAGTCATATAAATAATGTGGAAACTCATTAGTTCTGACAATGCATGGGATTGTGAAACTCCCAAGATCCTTCAATTTAGTAGAAATTTTTCTTGAGATGATCGAGCTATATGTCTCTCTCAATGGCACTGTTTTATTATGTCCTATGTACGCTTATTTATGATGATCTCCTTTAAGAACTTAGCATACTTGGGCATTTGCACTAATGTCTCCACTAATAGAATGTTAATCTGAAGCTTCTTAAAAATTTCCAAAATTTTGGAAAATTGCTCTCCATCCTTTTATTTCTTCAACCTATGGGAAAAAGGAATTTTAGGTGCTAGTGGTGGGGATGAACTTTGCACCTGTACTTCATTTGTCTCTACACCTATACCCATAATTGCCTCATCTTCCTTTCATTTGAATCCTGTTCTACATCATTCTTTTTCAGTTGTGGTCTCATTGTCCACCTCATTCTTTGATTTCAGCTCGTTACCACTACGTAAAGTGATAGCTTTAACATCCTTTGGATTTGTCTCAATATTACTAGGAAGATTTCCTTGTCCTCGTGTGGCCAATACATTAGCTAGCTATCCCAATTGAACTTCAATGTTATGAATCGAAGAGAAATGATTCTTCATAATCTGATCAAATTTTACCTCCATCCTCTTTTGATTCTCATCTTGGTTTGATATTTTGGTAGTGATGGCATTAAAAAATTTGTTCAATTTATTCTCCACAGATGCCATCCTATCTTGTTGTGGTTGTTGAAAATCTGGTGGACCTTGAGCCTTTTCCATGTTATTTGGTGAAGCCATGTGGTTGTTGTTACTCCATGAAAAATTTGGATAGTTACGCCACCTCGGAT
This sequence comes from Macaranga tanarius, assembly GCA_949673435.1. Classification (NCBI taxonomy): domain Eukaryota; kingdom Viridiplantae; phylum Streptophyta; class Magnoliopsida; order Malpighiales; family Euphorbiaceae; genus Macaranga; species Macaranga tanarius. The sequence goes on along the minus strand of CATIWO010056476.1, from coordinate 9,026 downwards.
TGTATGTGTTGGAGTAGGGATTATTAGCTTCTCTCCCTTGGAATTGGTTGCCCATATAATTAGCTTGCTCCATAACATTGTCTCCAAAGTTTCCTGTATTACTAGAAACAAACTCATCACCCATATTGCCCATTATATGATATTGCTCACCTTGAAAATTCGTAGGGGTTGCATTTTCCTTGTGTGAAATGTTCCCAAGGTGCTTGGAAAGTGCAAAAATTTACGCTTGAAGGGCTGTCACACCATCCACTTCGAGCTTGCCCGAAGCCTTAGGTTAAATTGCTTGTTCTGCAGGCCACAAACAACTATCAAATGCCATCATCTTTAAAATTGCTGTAGCCTCATCTACCATCTTCCTCATCAATGAACACCTAGCCTTCGAATCAATAGAATCATGAGTAGCTAGTGTAACTCCATTGTAGAAAGTCCTAATCATCACATCTTTGGGTAGTCCATGATGTGGACAAATTCTTTGCATATTAGTAAACCTCTCCCGCGCTTCGCTCATGGACTCATGTTCAAATTGCTGAAACGAGGTAATCTCCTTCACAATCTTAGCCGTCTTAGAGGGTGGAAAATATTTAGCAAGGAAAGCCTTTGCTAAATCATCCCATGTCATGAATGAACTACTCGGTTGAGTCTTTAACCAAACCTTTGCCTTATCCTTAAGTGAAAAAAGAAATAAGCGCAGTCTCAATGCACCTCCAATCATGCTATTCATCTTAATGGTGTCGCAGAGCTCCAAAAATTCAGCAATATGGTCATTAGGATCCTCCTTAGTCATGCCAAAGAACTAAACCATATTCTGAATCATCTGAATCAAGGATGGCTTGATCTCAAAGTTGTTGGAGTTTATGGATGGCCTAGCAATGCTACGTTGAGTGCCACCCAATCCTGGCATAGATGTGTCCAAAAGGACCCTATTATCCGCCTGAGTATCAACCACCCTATTATTGTTATTGTTATTGTTCCCATCGTCAGTCATCTTGATTGGCTCAAGTGTTTGTGCTTTCTCCTTTGTCTGTTTCCTATTTGATTTCTCAAACTTAGTAAGTTCTGGTACGTAAGTAAGCTTCTCTTTTCCTGATCATCGGGTATTATGCATACACCTACAATCAAAATAATATTAAATAAAAGAAAAGAAAAAATACTTTAATCTAAAAGAAATACAATCAATTATGGTGTTAGATCGCAATCCCCGGCAACGGTACTAAAAATTTGTTTCGTAAAAACTCTGTAAGTATACATAATCGACAAGTAGTACTAAAGATATCGTTCCTATGAGATTTCAACCTGTCCACCTATTAATCTATTTCTAATTGTTTAAAGCTTCCAAATGTGATGATCAATTTAACTTTAATTAACTAAAACTAAAATGAAAATATAAATCCTAATTATAAAATCAATTAACCAAATCTAAGACAACCATTAGGAAATTAACTCACCTCACACTCATTAGCCAATTCCCTTCCCTTAATTCAATTATTCATGCAAATTTTGAGTTATCTAATGTCATAATTATCTTTTTCAAGGCTAATTAATTTACTCTTGTAATCTTTAATCAGAATTGTGCAATTCAATTCTCATTGCAATTACAAACCCTAACTAATTCAATCACAAAGTTTTAATCTCAACTCTTCAGGAACTAAATCAATTCAATCTATCTCTAGCACTGAACTAATTTTGTTTATGTTTATAGTTCTACCAAAATTATCATCTCTCAATATATAATCTTAATTTAAATCATGTCAATGCTGGCCAAACACAAATAAACATTAATCTCAATAAATATAATTTTGCATGAATAAAAGATTTATTGGAAAGAGAAATTTGACTAATTCATGTTCAGATCCTTAATCTCCTAACGAATAAAAACCTAGCCTAACATAATTAATCTAAACTCTAAAGACAAGCAAAATAAATCCATCGCCCATTACAAGAATTAAGAAGAAGAAAAGAAATTCAATCTCTTGATATTTCGAATCTTCGATCTCCAATCTTGATCCTCAATTATGCCTCAAAGGTCTTCCTTTTTCTATCAAAAGATACTCTTTTACGTGCTCTGTTATTCCTTTTATAGTTCCCCTTCAATTCCCCTTAGATTAGGGTTTAAAGAAGTTAATCTAATCCTGTCTCTTCCGCCCATACGGCCATGTTGATTTCATACATGCCCGTGTCTTTCTTCTTTGCATAATCCGGACACCTACACGGCTATGTCCCGAGCCGTGTCTCTTGTATGTAAAATTAGCAGTGCATCACACGGCCTGGAATACAGATGTGTCCCGACCCGTGTTCAGGGTATTCAAATCTTCCAACAGACTACACAGCCTGGCACATGGCCGTGTCTTCAACCGTGTCTTGTAGGCTCTTTTGGTCCAGAACACTACACGGGCAAACACATGAGCGTGTTGTTTCCTGTGTTCACACTATCTTCAAAAATTAACTTCATTTGCTCCCAATCTTCAACTAACTCGCATCCAACCTTGATTGATGACCTATAAACACAAAATAAACATAAATATCCTATCTAAACACAAATTAATGCAACTAAACTCAAAATTAACATGAATTTCCTACCTAAAACATAACAAAATATACACTAATCATTAATTTTGGATTAATATGTATTCATTTATATTTAGATAGGTTATTTATGCGTATTTTATTTTGTAGGTCTTTAATTAAGGTTTAATATGAATTAATTAAAGATTTGGAGTGCTTGAAGTTAATTTTTGAAGAAATTATCAACACAGGCAAGGACACGGCCGTGTGTAAGGCTGTATGGTATTCTGGATTAAAAGAGGCTTCTGAACACGGTTGAAGACACGGCTATGTACTGGGCCATGTAGTCTTCTAGAGGAATTTGATACCCTGAATATGGGTCGGGACACGCCCGTATTGCAGGCCGTGCCCGTATTGCAAGCCGTGTACTTCACTGCCACATTCACCTACTTTGAACATGACTCGAGACATAGCCATGTAAATATCCGAATTTTGAGAATGATCGAGACATGGCCTTGTAGAATTTGGACATGGCCATGTACGCGGAAGAGTCAAGATTTTCATTGTCTGCATTTCTCATAACAATAATTGGCCCTTAAATTAAATCCTTCTCTTGACTAACATAGGTGAACTAACATGAGTAGCATCAGGACTCCTTATCACGATTATTTTATCATGACGACAACATTTTAATAGAGGAAATTAACAAATGATCACACTAAGTACATCTCAATAATGTGCAAAAATGAAAATGTCTGAACAAATGTTATTTACAATATTAAAAAAAAAAAAGAACTATTGAACTTTATTCTATAAACAAAAGATCAAGAAATAAAAACAATATATACCATATATCTGACTTCACTAAACCATCGTTAAATCTATAGATATTGCTTCTTGCCTATAAACATCTCGTTGGAAAAATTTATTACATATCTGACCAAAGGCAAAGATGCAAGCAAAAATATTTGAATTGGATTTTTACCAAACATAAGGAACAAAGCGTAATTAATTTTTGTGAGAATGCACTGACCAGGTGCACAAAGTACCAAGATCATATCTATGGAGGAACCAGAACTGCTGCTCCTTACTAGTGGGTTATAAAAGTGAGGCATAGTAAGGTCAAAGACACTAATAAGCAAGCCCAAGTAAGACATCCCCATACATATTGGAAGAAAAACAGACTTATGGTGTGAGGAAAGCCTCAACAGTGAATCTATTGATAATGCCTCAACAATGAAGTTCGCAACGACAATTATCTGCATCAATGCCAAGTACAAAGAAAGAATTGTTAGATTAAAAATAACCGAAGTCAACCAACATCTATTGTATATATAGTAAAAAAAAATTGAATTATCTTAAATTTAGATGAGAAAGAACAAGAAAACAGAAATATAAATGAAAAATTCAGAACTTGAAATGAAACTTAGATTTTTTCTCTCTCTTCCTCATTTCGAGTATAAACTTCTCGTCTCCAACATTTTTTTTTTTTAGACACACACATGCACTACACTCCTTTCTACTTGCTTAGACACGCAACAAAATGTGCCCTTACATTCTTTTGATTAATGGATAATATATATATATATATATATATATATATATATATATATATATTTTGCTAATTCTATCAACAAAATTCTTAGATTTTTCTAGACTCTTCTTAATTAATTCACAATATTAGAACATCACAAAGAAAAATAAACACAAGCATGAAGATTTAAGAATTGTCAAGTGGCAGCAAAAGTGTCGTCACATCAATAAATTTTTTTATTCTAATTTGTAGCCTTATATATAAAGAAATAAGACGCTAAAAGAGTTTTGTTCCTTATTAGATGATCTGCTCGTTTCAATTTAGATTAGTTAGATCCTTTCTTATGAAGTTTATCCATTGTAATGCTTATTAGTTGAAATAATTAATTATTAACAAAAATCTCACACTTGCTCAAAACCATTTTAGTTTCAGGAATAACAAGAAGGCAACTATTTGATTATGGGTTAAATGTACCTTTAGATTTGCCTCGCTATCATCATCATCATCAATGTTATTATCTTGCTCAAAACCATCGCAGCTGTAGTATTCAGTCTCTGAGGAAAAAGGTGCAGGGGAAGCAACTACAGATTGAATTTCATTGTTTCCTCTGATGCTATCCTGACAATTGGGTATTGTTCAAAAAAAAAAATCAAATGGGTATTTAGGCAAGAATTATATTATTCCAGCATCAATGATTCACAGCATACCTTACTCGAAATCGGAAGTTCAACTTCAAGAAGTGGCTGCTCCTCGGCCTGTCTAGAGCAACAACTATTAAAAATCAAGAACCATCACCTCCATCTTCGTCTACCAATTATCACCAACCAATATGCTTTTTTCCATCTCCTTAATGCTTTCTCCGATGAGTTCTTTGAGCTAGCACTTGCAATATTCTCCATCCACACAGTTACAATTTTCTTCTTCTTTTTCACCCAGTAACAGCCAAATCCGTCCTTCAATTTGACAACATTTTCAGGACGGACATTGCTACACACGGTCAAAGTTTTTCTGAGCTACCCACTTGCTGTTGACTGGCTAGACCTGTTTCCTTCTTAAAACGCCCTATCATCTGCACCAAGAACCTACCAACATACAGTCCGTATCACCTGCATCAGCAACATACAGTTGTGACGAGGTCCGCTTAATCACATCCGCATAATCATATAAGTCTTTGTAACTCTTGATAAATTAAATACTAAGATCACGAAGGCAAGCTTATTGATCTAATATGCTATCCAGTCAACCATTTTTTCTTTAATCATTACAAATGATACTTGAATTGGTTCTATTTTATATATTAGAGCAATTGTTGTCCTATTTTAGTGATATCATGGGACGATGATGTGGGCTGTCCATAAAAATGCAGTTACGTTGATAACATATTTGCTAAAATGGCTCCAACGGTGACATGTTTCTTTCAAGTTCTTGCCGGTAATGGAATTGATAAAAAGTGTCCTGTTGCTGACATTTTTATGTATTTAAAAAAAAAAAAAAAAAAAAATTAGAAGCCATCTGTAAGTTCCTGAAATTTTGAGGCCTTGCCTCGATTGTCTCACTTTGGAGAACTGGGAACAAAGAAATTTTTTTTTTTTTAAAATTATTAAACAGATCAAGATCCAGATTCATTGAAAGAAATAAAAAAAAAATTTGCACGATGCATCGTAGTTACCTAATTATTTTTTCAGTCCAAACCAATGATATATGGCTACTTTACATAATTAATCTTTTAATTTTTTATTATTATCTATATAATTTTTAAATTTTTATTTTGAATTATTTCACTTTTAAATTTATATTTCTTTAATTTTATTTAAGCAATATAATATTTGGATCAGTACAATTTTAATATATTTCAATTCAATATTTCAATTCAGTTTGATATTTTTTTTTTCTGTTTTGTGCTCAATTCTAATTGTTGTGGCATCCGCACAATGCGCAAAAGCCAAACTAGTTATAAATAATGTTTTAGTCATATCATAAATATTTTATGTTGATTGATTTTATATTTTGTCATTAATGATAAATATTGTCAATTTGTAGTTAAATTAAAATATTTTAATTATATAAAATTGAAATAATTTTTAAATTTGATAAGTTAAATTGCTACAATTATTGAAGGGTATATATGCAAAAATTAATGAACTAAGAATAAAAAATTAAATTCTTTTCACTAATTTTCATGTCAACATATATATTTATATGTTTGCGTGCTATATCAATATTGACGCATGCCAATATGGGTGTGAGCAAAACTATTATAAAAATATAATTTTCATATATTAAATTGACATAAATTAAAAATGAACGTATATTAGTAAAAATGAATAAACTTAAGAACAAAAATCCATAAATTAATTTGCAAGTTGTGACTTTTTCTTATTATTTTCATTAATTAGTATATAAAAGTTAAAATTTTATGTAAAAAAATTATAAATTGATTTCTAAATTTATTTAAAAAGTGGTAAGATTAAAATTTTAGAATATATATTTTATTTTTTTATTTTTTTAAAAAATAAGATCAAATTTATTTCATAAGAATCTAAAAGTAATTTTGAAATTACATTTAGATTCTAAAAATAAAATTAGATAGAATTGACATAATTTATAAAGTTAAGGAGCAAATTAAAATGATTATAAAATTAAAATTTAATTGATAATTGATCCAAAATCTAGGAATAGATTTGATTTTGATTTTTTGTAAATTTATTTTTAATTTTAAAATTTGATTGAAATAACATGATTTAACCAATTGTCTGCAATTCTAGTATAATTTGTACATTGATCAATTTTTTTTTTTTAAAAAAAATACATGCCTATCTTTTTTTTTTTAAAAAAAAGCAACCTCCATATACTATATGGGCATCATTTTTTTCATATAATTTTGAATAAAATGCACATTGTGCTAAAATGTAAAACAATTGACACAATTAGAATATTTTATCAAACACTAGAGGAAAAATGGTTAGTTCTATCATGATATTTGGGCCAATTATCAATTAAATTCTATGAGATTATTTCAATTTGCTTTTTAAACTTTATAAATTGTGTCAATTTTTCTCAATTTTAATTTAAAGATATAATTATTGTTTGTATAAATTTCTGGCAAATTGGATGTTCGAGCGTGCCAGGGAAGATTAATTTCCCGAATTGATATTTTCTGACTTCTTTCAGACAATTGTAGATTCCCAAACGCCTTTACCACAATTTGTTTGAGTTCCAATTGATGAAAATGTTTGTGTTTGATTGTAAATGGTAAATTGATTGCTGGAGGTAATGATAAATTACTAGAGAAAATGATAAATGAGTTAAAGGTAATGAAAATGTGCTTAAAGGAAATGCTAGGGGAAATGAACGTATACTAAAGGAAATGCTGGAGAAAATAATAAAATGGATAACAATAAGCTTAAGAAGATTTGAAATAAAATAGCAGAAATACAAACTTTTACTGGAATAAAAGTGAGTGTAAAATACTATAAACTAAGGGAAATTGCTAAAACTGGATTTGTTGATTTGCTGTTAATTGAATTGGATTGTATTTTTTATGATTGGTTTGTCTTGTTGGATGTTGATTGTCTGTTCCATGCTACTACTTGCCTTTCTTTTATAGTCCATTATCTTCATGCAGAAGCAAACTCCATTGAATGTCACCATAATTGCCTTCAATAAATTTTTTTAACTTGAGCATCTTTTGAATTTTCTCTAGCAACGCTACAGCCTCTGCTGTTTTTCTCCAGTTACCTCCAGAAGATTCTTACTTCAATTCAAAGTTTTCTTTCCTCAATCAATTTTAAACGGGCTGGATCTTGATGCTAGGCTTCATTTGGTCCTCGATTTTAATTGCAAGCCCAAGATTATATTTGGGTATAAACAATGCCCCCCGCATATAATTAGCTTGGGCCAAATAATGCTAACTTATATGGAAATTTTACCTCTCTCTTTTATTTTTCACTTTCATGCTCTTTCATTTTCTTTCTCTCTCAAGAAGAATGCCTAAGCCTAAAGTTCAATTTGATGAATTTACTAGGCATTTTTACCAAGTCGTTCAGCCTCAACTTTATGCACAAGCTCGGCTCGAAAGGCAACAAAAACAGGCCCAAAAATGAATTTCAGATCGACAGGATTGGGCTAAGAAATACTATGCAGACCCAGCTTCTTCTTCTGTTGCAGATGAATTTTGAAAAATTCATCACACCAAATTTCAAATTTTAGAGGTAATTATTTTCCTTGTGCAAAATCTTCTAAAAACCCTATAATTTTTCCTTCCTCCAGCTTAAATTTTCAGAAGTTAGCTTACTTTCCTTACTCCCCTTCTTTCCTTCCTTCCCCTTTTCCTTCTTCTTCTTCCCCCTCACACTCACCGACTGCTTTTCTCTTTCCTCTCACTGCAGCTACTGCCCGGACCGCCACTGCTGCTGCCGATCATCGCGACGCCGCCGCCTGCACCGTTGCTGGCCCTCACGACGTGACCAGCATCACGCGAAGTCCCTCGCGTGCGACTGCCTCCTGCACTCGACATCCTCTCCACACGACCAGACCGCCTCAAGCCACCGCTGCTGCCACTCTGCTCGTCGTCGCTGGTGCTAGCAAAGGTGGAAATGCCATCGATGCTGCTTCCAGTGCTGCCATCGACGGCAATAGTGAGAATAAGCTTCAGTTCGACTGAACCGAAGCTGACCAAATCAACCTCGATCGAACCAAATCGGGCTAAACCAGAACCGGTTTTGCACTTGGTTTAAGCTCTTTTCAGCTCGGTTTTGCCAATTTCTCCACTTCTCTACGGGCTTTTGGATCACAGAAACCTGTACTCAAATTTTTTCAGCAGAAAGAAACGTAAATTTCATTTCCTCTATAACTTTTATTCTTTCTTTTATTTAAATGCACTGTGACTGCTGTTAAAATTTGTGATGTTGGGCATTGTTTGGATTTTGTGAATGTATGGCTTCTTTGTAGGTTAATTGCCAGTAATTGCAAAAACTGTTTGTTAGAAATA
>CATIWO010056463.1:0-13883 GCA_949673435.1 Macaranga tanarius | reverse complement strand
TGAATAGTGACATGCAAAGTTACTATTCATCAAATTACTGTTCCGATATCCGTTTACAAAACGGCTTATGGCAAAAAAATTTCACGTAATTTTCTCTTCCTCGTGATATATTTTTTTTTTCTAAAATATCATAATTTTTTACACTGCATGAATAGTGACCTGTAAAGTTATTGTTCATCAAATTACTGTTCCGACATCCGTTTATAAAACGGTTTATGGCAAAAACTTCCACGTAATTTTCTCTTCCTCGTGATATATTTTATTTTCTAAAATATCACAATTTTTTACACTGCATGAATAGTGACCTGTAAAGTTACTATTCATCAAAATTTTGTTCTAACATCCATTTACAAAACGTAATTTTCTCTTCCTCGTGATATATTTTGTTTTCTAAAATATCACAATTTTTTACACTGCGTAAATAGTGACATGCAAAGTTACTATTCATCAAAATTATTGTTCTGATGTCCGTTTACAAAACGGCTTGCAGTAAAAAATTTCACATAATTTTTTCTTCTTTGTGAGTCAAAAATAATATGTAATACGTAAGCTAAAAAATAAATAAAAAATAAAAAAAGAAAAAAAATATATAAAAAAAAGTGCGGCAATGATGCTTTGCCATGCATCGTTGCCACTAAACAAATTTTTTTTTAATTGATCGCAGACAGTCCGCCACTTCATTTCAAGTGGCGAACTGCCTGCTTTTTTTTTTTACAATAAAAAAATAAATTTTTTTATTGTAGTCCGCTACTTGAAATGGTGGACTGCCTGTGAATTTTTTTAAAAAATATTTTCTTTACAGTCTGCCAGTTTAACTAGCGAATTTACTAAAAAAACTATCCTAAAAATAATTTTTTTTTAATAAAACCACCGTAAAATGGAAATAATTTGTGAAACTTCCCTAAAATATGAATAATTTTTATTTTTTACCACAAAATGGTAAAAAGTCCGTTCTTTCCAGAGTCCAGATGGATACACGGTAGCTGCAGTTGGGGATCAAACGCTGAGATTTTGGAATGTGTTTGGAACACCAGAAGTGGCAAAACCTGCACCAAAAACAGTCCCTGAGCCATTTACAATAATAATAATAATAATTTTTATTATTATTATTATAGTTAATTATTAGATAAATAAAATTTTTAGTTAATTTAGTTTTAATTCTTTTCTTATTCAACTTTAATCTAACAAAATTTTTAGAAATAAGAAATCCAATATCGTAAACTTAATAGAGTTATAATTTATTACAATTTTAATAATATTTTTATTTAGACAAGTGTATAGCACTCCATTAAATTTGTTCAATGCTAATATCTTTCTTTAATTTCAAAATAATACTATGCAACATTTTTTAAAAGCATTTATTATCACAATTATCATATGACAATAAAAAAAGTCTATTAATTATTTTTATTATATTTTAGTAAATATTTGAAAAATAATTAAAAAAAAAATAATAGTCTCATTTATCCTCAACTATTTTTAAATTTATTTTTTTAATCATATCATTTAAATCGTATCAATTTACCATATGAATTTTTTAATTTGTTTCAATTCTATCCAATTTTCTACTAAAAATCTAAATATAATTTTAAAAATTATGATGATATCCTTTCAAAATTTAATTACCCTTTTAATTTTTTTTTTCATTTTCACAAAAAGAAACTAAATCATAGAAAACTCAATTGATGAGTTTGTTTAAAAAAATGAAATGATTTTTAAAATTACTTAATGAGTGTATTAAATATAAATAAAATTATTTACTTTTAAATTTTAAATTCTTAAATTTGTGAAACTATTTAATTAAATGAAATTCTAATAAAATAACTTAAATTTACAAATTATTTCAATGTTATTATTTCTATATTTGTTTTAAGAATAAAAAAATTTAATTTTTATCATTTTTAGTTTCTAAAAATATTTTTATTCCTTTATTGTATCACTATTTCATGGTGTAATATTTGGTTAGATTAATATTTTTATCAAATAAACAAATTAATTTATATTCTAATTTTGTATCAAATAGAATATTATATGATACAATAAAAAAATTTATTTCAAATGAATTTTATAAAATATCAATTTAAATCATATATATATAACCAATTGCACATGAATTCTATTTTAATATTTTAAAAGTACAATAAATTTATTAATGAAATTGAAATAAATCTTATTGCACATCCAAAAGAATTTTAAATAGAATTTATTTGAAAATAAATTTTGAATAGAATTTATTTGTAAAAAAATTTTATAAAATTTATTTTAAATAAATTTTTTATTTTATCATATAATATCTTATTTGATATAAAATTAGAATTAAATTTAATATTTTATTTAACAAAAATATCAATTTAACCTAATATTACACCATGAAGTAACAAATACAATAAAGGAATAAAAGTATTTTAAAAAATAGAAATGATAAAAATTAAAATTTTTTATTCTCATGACAAATATAGATATAATTACATTTGAAATTATTTATATGTTTAATCTATTTTATTAGAATTTCATTTTTAATTATAACTAATTTCACAAATTTAAAATTTGAGAATAAACATATTAAATTTAATTTTATAAATAAATTGTACAATATTTTTTTGAAAATTTATTTATATTTAAATTAAGTAATTTTAAAAATTATTTTAGTTTTTAAATAAACTTAGTTTTTTTTTAAAAAATGAAAAAAAGATTTAAGCGGGTAATTAAATTTTAAAAGGATCTTATCGTATTTTTAAAATTACATTTAGATTCTTAGTAGAAATTTGAAAAGAATTTTAAAAAATAAAAAATTCATGTGATAAATTGATATGATTTAAACTATATGATTAAATAGAAAATTTGAGTATAGTTAAAGATAAATGAAACTATTATCCAAAAAAAAAAAACTCCTTTTTTTGGCAGTTAAATTTCTCTCTGGCAGTTAACAATCTGGATTTAAACTTCTAGTTTTGGGAGGTTTGATGATAAATTTATAAAAATATAGATAAAACAATAAATTATAATTTTTATATTTTAAATATTTAAATTTCAAATTTTAATAGTAATTAATAAAAATTAGTCAAGTGAAATATTAGAAAACAGTGTAGTCTATAATTACTTTATTTTTTATAAAATAAACTTTACTTTGTTAATTATCACTATTGAATGATTGAATACACTTTTATTCAATGGTAATAAAAATAAAGTAAAAAGGAAGTAAATAAAAAATAAAGTTACTATAAAATTTTTTTTACAAAATAAAATACAAATGTATAATTTCTATTGTAATATAAAAATAATTTAGGGATGTGTCTGACACTGAGCATTAACTAAAAGAACCTAAATAAAAATTCAAGGAGCTATTAGTTTTACATTTATTGTTAAGGAAAATTTTATTGCTACTTTGTTTTCCATTTATTTCGTATTTATTTTATTTTTTATCATCATTGGATAAAAGTGAATAAAATTATCTAATGGTGAATATTATTAAAGTAAGATTTACTTTGCATAAAAACAAAATAATCATATACTACACCTATTTTTAAACGCGTAATCAAGTAAAATTACAATTAAATAAGTAAAAAAATATAGTATAACACATTAATTTTAATAAAAAAATAAACAATACTTTATTTATATTAAAAATATTAATCAAATATTATTTATTAATTTATATATTAATTGAATTTTAAAATTTTTTACATAATATATAATTTTATAAATTTAACAAATAATTAATTTAATGCATTAATTTCAAATCGAGGAGGATCAAAATTATTATTAATGGAATGTTATTTGACCAGAATTTTACTAAAAAAAATACAATTTTTTAATTGAAAAATAAAAAGGCAAAAAAGTTAGTTAAGGTTTTAAGGTGACACGTGTGCGCATGCCAGCTGTAAGAACTGGAGAAAAAGGCGGGAAGGTTGAAAGCTGTCCGTACGGTAACTAACTTCCACCTGCTAAATCATCATCATTTTTATTTTTATTCATTTCTTCAAATCTTAATTTTCATGCTATCTTATAATAATAATAATAATAATTACATTAATCCATCAGTCCATTAATCATTAGTTGATTAATTTTGCTATAGTAGTAACAGAAATTGTTAAGGAGGATAATTTTATCATCTAATTGTAATTAATTGATTAATAATTATGCTCTCTCTGCCTCTCCCTTTTCTTCACAACCAGTAAATTCAATTTTTTTTTTTAAAAAAAAAAAACTTTGTTTATCTCTTTCCCAATTCAAATTTCGTAATTTCATTTAATTTTTGATTTTTTTTTTCTGTAGTCTTTGCAATCAATACATGTTTGTTGAATTCAAATTCTTGATTTTTCATAGATATTTTGCTCCAGATTCATCACAATTGTTGTTTATTTTAGGGTTTGAGAATTGGGGTTTGTTTGTTTGATTGATTGATTGATTGATTGATTTAGAAAGTGTAATTGGAGGAGACAAGGGTGCAATTAGGGTTTCCAAACAAGTATTGTTGTTGCTGTTATTGTATTGGCATAATTAATGGGATTATTAGAGAGTAGTTTAGATAATTTGGAGGTAATTAGAGTAGTTTAGATTTTTTATTTTTTATTTTTTTTTTTTGATGGGGAATACATGTGTTGGACCAAATCTTAACCCTAATGGATTCATACAATCTGTTACTGCTGCTGTTTGGCGGAGCCGGCCGCCGGAGGATAGGTTGCCTCCTCCTTCTAAAGGAGATGAAAATGGGAGCAAAACTGATGAATCAAAGAAATCTGAAGAAAGTTCAAAGAAAGGATCAAATGAGGCTCCAATTCAAGTTCAAGATACCCCGCCTGAAATGGTTAAGATTAATGAAGCACCACCACCTAAAGCTGTAGAACATGAAAAATCTATCAAGCCAGAGATGAGGGATGTGAGTATTAAGGTTGCTAGTGAGGATGCTAAACACAAGAAACCTGGTCATTTCAAGAGATTGTCTAGTATAGCACTGCAAATGGATTCTGTATTAGGGCGAAAAACAGGGAATATAAAGGACATTTATACCTTAGGGAGAAAGCTTGGACAAGGGCAATTTGGGACTACATATCTTTGTATTGAGAAAGCTACTGGGAAAGATTTTGCTTGTAAATCGATTGCTAAAAGGAAGTTGACGACACAGGAGGATGTAGAGGATGTTAGAAGAGAAATTCAGATAATGCATCATTTAGAGGGTCATCCTAATGTGATTAAAATTGTTGATGCTTATGAGGATGCTGTTGCTGTTCATGTTGTTATGGAACTTTGTGCTGGTGGAGAGCTCTTTGATAGAATTATTCAGAGGGGGCATTATTCTGAAAGAAAGGCTGCTGAGCTTGCAAGATTGATTGTTGGTGTTGTGCAAGCATGTCATTCTTTAGGTGTTATGCATAGGGATCTGAAGCCTGAAAATTTTCTATTCGTCGGGCATGAAGAAGAGGCAGCTCTTAAAACAATAGACTTTGGACTTTCAGTGTTTTTCAGGCCAGGTACACCTCTGAGCTTGCTATTGCTCATTTTGTTCTAGTAATTTTTAAGTTTTACATCTTCGATATCCATAAGTAGAAGCTTTCTCTTGTTTACTAATCGTTAGTGTGAGTGTAACATTTAGTTTTCTTCTATTGGTATGTGAAATTCCAATACAATAGTCTGCTTATCATTTCTCCTCTTGATTTAAATCGGTATCTGCAATATATTCTTTGAGGTGGCTATATTTAGGCTTGCATTTTCTGTTACATGGATCTTATTATAAGGTTTTGAATTCACTCATTTGATTTTCTGCTTGCTTACAATACTTGTTGTTGCCAAGTGATCTTATGAGGCAACCAATATTTTCTGTTAGTGTTCTCCTATAAGAGATAGGATAAAACTGAATGCAGAAAGGGATGCCAAACACAATCCTAGAGAGATTTCTGTAACTGGAAGCATATGAATGACCTTTGACAGTGAATTACAGATATGATGTTTCAGATTGGTGCCTGTTACTTCAATCATGGCTAAACTTTAGGGCCTCTATATTTTTTGAATGTTTATATTGGCTTGGAGGAGGGCTTTAGGCACATAAATGCAAAACAGACTTCCGAGTAGCGGTCTAGAGTTTGTGAAGTAATGTAGATGTTTCAAAAATGAGCATGTAATAGTTTCAAGCTTGTAATCAAAGGATTGGAGGGTCTGGTCATGACAGACTGTAGGGAGAGCAATATTGTTCTAGACTCTTGCAAATGTTTCTTTCAAGTAAGGGTGGACACCATATACACGTTAAATCGTCATAGATCATGTAACTGTGGCAGTCTCTATGTGATTGCCAATTGGCAGTACTCTAGATCTTCTTTGAAGATTGGAGAAGAGAGGAGAATACACTATAGGATCGATTGAATTGTTTGTGATTGATATTAGATTATTTATTTCTATCCTAGGAGGATTCTTAAAAGGCAATAAACTCTTCGAGATAGTGCTTTTGGTCAAATTTCTTATCTTTAGTGATTCTGTTATAGATTATTAGTTGCAAAAAGCACATAAATTAATGACTGAAAACTGAGATATACTTCTCTCATTTTCTTCTGTATAAATTTTAGTTAAAGTTGCTCTTTGGAGATGTATGTTAAAAAAGAAAAAGAAACTCTTTGAAGATGTGCTCATACGCAGAGAACAAACTTGAAAACTAACGTGGAGAGCAAAATAATTGGTACAGAATGATTACATTAAATTGCAATGTCAGCACAAGAGACCGGAGATCTATGCCTGAGCTAGTATGAGATATCAAATGGCTAGTCCTAATAAGGGCTAGGTGGACTTCAAATATTGTACCATGCCAAGTTCCGATTTTGGTTGAAGAAATATCATTTATTGCTGGAGATATTTTTTGAGCGACTGCCTTTGTGTAATGATTGCAAAAATGTATTACTCCCTTTCAGTTTCTTATATCCATGTGTAGGAATTAAGTTTCTTTCAATGCTTTGCCAGCAGAACTGGTATAGTATGTTTTCAATTCCTTATGTGCTTTTGAAAGTGAAATGCATGTAGCTCGCACAGTTTCTCCAATGTCTGTGCTTTTTTGAAACTATGTTAATTTTACTTTGTTCTCATCCTCCTTTTTTGGAGTGAGTCCATCTTATAAATCTGAAAATGAACTACTTATTTATTCTGCCAGGTGAAACATTCTCTGATGTAGTAGGGAGTCCCTACTATGTAGCCCCAGAAGTGTTGAAGAAACACTATGGACCAGAATGTGATGTTTGGAGTGCTGGGGTTATCATTTATATTTTATTGAGTGGTGTTCCCCCATTCTGGGATGGTGAGATACACTATTCCATTGTTTTTATAGCTTTTTCTTTTTTGGTAATTTTCATCTATGTCTAATTTTCTGGTATGCTATGTCATGTTTGGGATCAGAAACGGAACAAGGGATATTTGAGCAGGTTTTGAAAGGTGAATTAGACTTTGTATCAGACCCTTGGCCTAATATATCTGAGAGTGCAAAAGATCTGGTCAGAAGAATGCTTGTAAGGGACCCAAAAAAGCGGGTAACAGCCCATGAAGTTCTCCGTAAGTATGCATGCCGCTGAAATCTAATTTTTTGCGGTATGTTGTTGCCAGATAATGCATTAAATTAATTGTGCTTGGTCTTTGATATCTCTTTTGTACTTGTGTTTATGAACAAAATCTGTTGTAGTGTTTGCTGTAATGCAGAAATATTTTTCTGATACAGAATAGCATTCTGTTGCTTTGGCCTTAAGTAAACTTAGAAATATATATTTATCAGCTGAAAATATAAATGAATTGAATATAAGGAATTTTGTTCTGTTCAATGCTCTAGAGGTTACCATGCTATTGTTTGTGAGCCAAAGCATTCAGCTTGCACACATTGTCGTTTAGGAGAGTCAGATGTTTATTAAGAACCTTTGTACATATTATTGATGTTCTCATTCTTGTTGTTTTTTTGCAGGCCATCCTTGGGTCCAGGTGGATGGTCTTGCCCCTGATAGTCCTCTTGATTCTGCAGTTCTAAGTCGCTTGAAGCAATTCTCAGCCATGAACAAGCTCAAGAGAATTGCTATTAGAGTAAGTACTTCTCTCCTTGAAAGTTGTACATTGCAATTGGGAATAATCTTTTCAGGTGTTGTCAACAATGCTTTGATAAGTTGTTTGATACCAGCTTCTGGATTCTCTGGGAAGACCAAATTTGTTTGCTTATTAGAAATTCTTTTTTGTTTTTTTGGTACACAGGTCATAGCTGAAAGCCTCTCGGAAGAGGAAATTGCAGGCCTAAAAGAAATGTTTAAGATGATAGACACAGACAGTAGCGGACAGATAACACTTGATGAACTGAAGACCGGTTTGGAAAGAGTAGGAGCAAATCTCAAGGATTCTGAAATTGACACATTGATGCAAGCAGTAAGTGCTAGTCTGATATGGAGATCAAGGCTTTATGTTAGCTCATAGATTATAATCAAGATGATTAATGATAGCTTTCCTTCTTTTCATTTGTTTATTATTAGCTTGAAACTATGTTGCAAACCATAAACTGTTAGAAACTACAGAGCATACGTCCTATGTTGAAACTACAAACCATAAACTGTTAGAAACTAGGTTGAAAACAGTTGCAAGCCTATAAGCAGGACATTAATTTTTGTAAGGGCAGAGGCTTGTGCATGCGGTAAATGCACATAGATGCCTTCAAAGCAATTACACTATTCTAAAATATAGATGAATAGGGCAAGAAGAAATTTAATTGTTTGTTTTGGTTACAGCTAGTTTTCTCCAATATTTTATCAAGAGCCTTAAAGTTGTAAGGTGCCCTCAAGCCGTTGTTTTGGATACGAGAACAATGGTATTTGGTCCGATCTTTCTGGTTTTAATTCTACCTAAAACTTTACGTTTCTTGAAATTCCAGGCAGATATTGACAATAGTGGTACCATAGACTATGGTGAATTCATAGCAGCAATGCTCCATCTAAACAAGATTCAAAAGGAGGATCATCTATTTGCAGCCTTTTCATACTTTGATAAAGATGGGAGTGGGTATATCACTCAAGATGAGCTCCAACAGGCCTGTGATCAATTTGGCTTAGGCGATATTCACCTGGAAGAGCTAATACGTGAAGTTGATCAGGATCATGTAAATGATGTCTTAGTTTTTTGACAGCAATACACCTTTGCTGTATCTGATTATCACATACAAAAAGGAAATAGCTTATCATATCCAATATGATTTTCATTCTGCTTTTCTGGTCTTCTTTCAGGACGGACGGATTGATTACAGCGAATTCGTGGCTATGATGCAAGATACAAGTTGGTCGGAGCAGAGATCAAAATAGCATACTATTGCATTGGCTAAGAAATGCCTTCAAGAATTAGTACCTGCCCTGATATACCGACAACAACCCAAGTCAGTAGTTAACATTGTAGTTTATAACTAGCATTTGCTGTCAGAATTTAACGGATTTTACGGTGAATCCCATTGTAAAGATCAGGCAGGCTTCGGAGAGGGCGACAGAGTGAGTGCCGATTCCATTTTAGTCTTTTCTTCTTGTATTTACCTTTCGGTTTGTCTACTAAGTATATTAAGTTGGATTAGGTTGCAGTTTTTTTTTTTTTTTTTTTTTAAAGTTCAAATCATCATTGTTCATAGTTAACCCTTTTCTTGTTCAAATAATAATCAACATTACATTTCTGTTATGTAAATTTTGCTTGTAGTACTCTGCGCATGCTACACTATTTGTCCATGTTTCCAGCTGTAGCGACGAAAATAGTATTATGGTATTAATTTGAGGTTACTCGTAGCTGTGTGTCTCCAGTGTATGACCTTTTTATTCAGGTTACAAGGGTTGTGTAATGTTGGAGTTGCAACTCCTGGTCCTGGATTACTTGTGTAAAATAAAGGATCATGATGATTCATCTGTGCTTAGATGATTAAAATTCCATGGCTAATTATATACTAATCTATCGTATAATTGTAATTTTCATTGCCTGATGACCAAAAAAGAATTTCAACCTTTTTGCATATTTGTAAGTTTGATCAAATTTTTTAATTTTTTTTTTTTTATCATGATATAATTTCGTGTTTTAGTTGCAGTTTTAATCAACTTAATGCAATTAATTTCAAGTACTCTTTTTTTTTTTTCTTTTTAAATCAATGTGGCACCATATTAGTCGAAATATGTATTTCTTATTTCAATTTTAAAGGTTCAGAAAATTTTAACACCTATATTTTACATATTTTAGAAATTTATTTATTTTTAATTTAAAATTTTAATTGAAATAGTTTCATATACAAATGTTTTGTAAATATAGACTAAACTAAAAATTTAGGTGTGAAAACTGACCAATTAATTAATGAAAGTTATGTAATATAAAACTAAATTAGCAATAACATGAAATAAAAAGCAAATTACGAGCCTACTAATATATTCTTTTGTAAGTTAATTTGTGACTTTATAAATGAATATGATTGCGAGATAAAGCGAGTTGTCTATAAATGAATTCAAATTTGAAGTTCATTGATTTTCTACCCGTGTATTAAATGAGTTTCTAGTTGTATTTTTTTTTCACTTAATAAATAGTTTATGAAAAGGACTAGGGGAAAATTGGGTAATGTTGCTATAAAAATTGACATTAGTAAAGCTTATGACAAGATTTCTTGGGGGTATCTTAAAGCAATTATGTGTAAGATGTGTTTTGCTAATAAGTGGATTGAATGAATTATATGCTATGTGTCACTACTGTTAATTATTTTGTGCTTTTAAATAGGAAAGTGGTTGGTCCTATTGAGCCAGGTAGGGGTCTTAGACAAGGAGACCCTTTATCACCCTATCTTTTTATTTTTTGTGCTGAGGGTCTTTTTGCTTTGATTTGGAGGGCAGAGAGACAGGGTGATATTCATGGATGTAGTATTTGTAGGGGTGCTCCTAGTGTGTCCCATTTGTTGTTTGCAGATGTTAGTTTCTTCTTCTTCAGAGCTCAAGAAAGTGAAGTCAGGGCAATGCAAGATATTTTTTCTCAATATGAGAGAGATTCTAGGGAAGCTATTAATTTTCAAAAATCTGGTATATTTTTTAGTACCAATGTGCCTAATGATGTGAGGGGTTGGATTTCTTCTTCTTTGCAAGTTTATACTCCTCTTGATACAGGGAGGTGCTTGGGATTCCCTTCTCTTATTGGTCGTAACAAGAGATCTATTTTTGGCTTCTTGAGAGATCAGTTGTAGAAGAGACTAAGAGGTTAGCAGAGCAAGTTTTTATCTCAATGGGGTAGAGAGGTGCTTATTAAGTCTGTTTGTCAAGCCATTCCTTCTTATTGTATGGGTATTTTTCTTCTTCCCGTTTCTTTTTATGATGAGCTCCAGAAGATGATGAACTCTTTTTGGTAGGGTATGAGGTAGAAGGATTAATTAGAAGTGGAATAGATTGTGTAGCCCAAAGAATTTTAGAGGGATTAGTTTTCGAGATTTGCATGCTTTTAACCTAGCCATGTTAGCCAAACAAGGCTGGAATATATTGGTTAATCCGGATGCTCTAGTTAGTAAGCTACTCAAAGCTAAATATTTTCCAAGAGGCACCTTTATTGATTCTCAATTAAGAGGTAATCCTAGTTTCAGTTGGAGGAACATTTGGAGTGCTAAACATATTTTAAATCTTGGATGCTGTTGGAAAGTTGGTAATGGACTAGATATCAAGGTGTGAGAGGATGCGTGGTTGCCTAGAGATAATTCTTTTTGAATTGAATAACCTCAACCCGATGATGTTGATGTTTCTCATGTTTGTGATCTTTTTATCCCAGGGAGAAGTAAGTGGGATACTGATCTAGTATTGGAGTTATTTTCTAGAGAGGAAGAAAATGTAATTCTTTCTATCCCACTAACTCATTCAGTCAATGAAGATAAGATGATTTGGCATTTCGAGCGTAAGGGTTGTTATACTATTAAATCAGGTTACAAAGCTCTCACTCGAGGAGATTTTTTCCCTTATGAAGCTTTGGTTAAAATGTTTGGCATAAAATATGGAAGCTTGATATGAAGGAAGGTGTGTGTAGAGGAACAATGAAAATGTGGAATTTAAAATTTTTCATTGCATGCAACATTTGCATCAAACACAAAATACTTCCAAGCCCATAGATCTTTATCACATGCAAATATACAAATAAACATGTATTAAGAACAATATGCCATTAACAAGTCAACCAAGTCATGCTTCCAAAAATAAGACCTAGCAACTAAGGAATTTAGTAACACTTATATAACTCCTTAGTTGGTAGCACGCTCGGTAAGCTTTGGTTGGTGTTGATCTACAAGCTTCAAGCTCCCCAAATGTGAAGCCTCTAGCTTGATACACATGGGTTGGCAAGGAAGACTCCTAAGGATGGAGATGCTCAAGCCACACGCCCTTCTTGTAGACCCAAGGTGCTTGTAAGAGCTTCACCAAGCAAGGATGTATGGGACAAAGCCTTCAATGGATGATGGACCTTTTAGAAAGTATACAACACTTGTGTATTTTTTATTTCTCTATACTTTAAGAAGAAGAAGGAAGAAGACTCTCTCAATCATTTTCTCTCCTTTTGCTTGATATAAAAAATGCTCTCTAATTTGTGCAAATGAAGTTAAGACTTAGCTCTCTCTACAAACTCCACTAACTATATCAATAAAGCTAATATGATAATAGTTTATGTGTTGAGTGTCGCACACTCAATTTACATGCATAAGAAGTGAGAGAGTTATCTCTACACTCTCCACTAACTCAAATAAAACCAACATTATTTAATTAGCTACCACTTGAGTGTCTCACACTCAAGTCACATGCAATGCTATAGCTTGAGTGTCTCACACTCAAGCTATTACATGGCTTGGTTGGATAACCTTAGCCTTGATATCCATGAACACTTAATAGATATGGGCTAAGGCAATGGGCACATGGGCTTCTCTACACAATTAGAGAAGGCCCACCCATACCTATCCAACAAATGGGCTTATTTAAACTCTTTTAAATGAAGTCCATGCACAAGTCCATTTATTAATGAGCTAGGTCCATCTCATGGGCCATATGGAATATGTGGGCTTATTTAAACTCTTTAAATAAAGCCCAAACTCAAGTCTATAATTATACTAGGTCCATCTTATGGGCCCATATTGAAAACCATTAGAAGGTATATATTAATTTAGTCCTTGAACTTAATATCACATATTAAATCAAGTCCAAATTAATATTTATTCAATTGCTATCATGTCCCAATCTTTGAATTTAGATTTTGGGATATGCTAGATCCCCGCATATGCTCAAATCCAATTCAATTAATTTAATTAATTAATTAAACTCTTTAACTAATAATCAAATTAATATAAGTCTTTCCAAGTACAATTTTTATGTGTGTGACTTATTAGGTTCAAGTCTAAATTGCAATGAGAAATAATATTAACACTTAATATCATGGAAACACCATTCCATGTTGAATGTGAAAATCCCAATTAATCACATTTAGTTCCCATAAGTCGTGAGTGACCCCTAACATAGATATCACGACTACCCAATTAGAAATGAATGCTTGATGTAGATCCACAAGAACCATCGAACATAATTATCGTGCACTTAATGTCCCTTCATTACAAGATCCCGATATTGGCTAGAGTCACGGTTTAGCCAAACTCTAATTGCCTCAATCATATGACCTCATCTTAAGTTCAATTCTCGATAAGACATGACTTTCACTAGAAACTCTTTTCTAACACCGAAATACTTTTCGGATAAGTCGAGTTTGACCTGGCCAGGTACTTATTCATCAAGAATAACTTAGATAGCATAGGATCTTATCCCGGTTCACTCCATGTAATGAATTCCATCTTGGTCGATCACTCATCCCTACATATAACCAACTAGAGCCACCACACGCCATATACCCACACATGGCTAGCA
>CATIWO010056451.1:0-38617 GCA_949673435.1 Macaranga tanarius | reverse complement strand
TCACTCTATTTAATTTTTTAAAAAATTAATAAATAAAATAAATATAAAAAATTAACATTAATATATCTTATAAATCTTATTAGAATATTGTAAAATTACATAAATAAAATAATTTTAAAATAAAAAAGGTGAAAAGAAAGTCAAAAAAAGGAAAAATAACCGAACCAAAGAAATTCGATTCAGTTTTAGACATTTTGAAACCGAACCGATATAGGTTCGGTTTAATTTGGTTTTAGGCATTTTTAAACCGAACCGATATTTGCTCACCTCTACCCACCAACATCAATTTAATGTATGAAAAATCATCTCCTTAATTATTTACCCGAAATAATAACAATTAACTCCAACTCCATACTAATTTAATTTAATTGAATAATCCTTAATTATCATTAACTTTAATTAATCCGGTTCAAGGACACGGATGTTACAGCTACATATGTATTATCTAGACATAAAAAAAAAATTAACACATATTTTTATATTTTAAATTTATTTTATAGCATTATGGCTTAGTTAACCAACAAATTATAGTGTTTTCTATATATTTGGTCGGATCAGTTAATCACGATTTTATAAAATTAAAAATTTAAACCAAACCATTGTTTGTCAAAACAGTGTGATTAACTGAACCAAATTTGAATTTACCAATTTGATTAATCGATTTTTAGGATTGATTTTTAAGTTTTTAATTGGCAGATCAGTTTTTTTTATTTATTTTGTTTGCTCACCACTAAATTTTTTTAAAATTTTCTCAATCAAAGTTTATAACTTGAAATTTATGTATGTAGCGAATTCGAGTCTTATACGCAGAGAAATGTATGTCATATTCAAACTTTAAAATAGTCATAATGAATGTGATTACTAAAAATTATGGACAACGATAATAAATTTAAATAAACTAAATAATATAATTCAGTATTTTTTTAATGCAAAATTCTATCACAAAATCTCTTTAAAAAAATAAGGGAAACTCAATTAAGTTGACTTAAATTTTAAAATTAATTTTTATGTAACGAAATATAAGTAGACCTGTGGACACTATATATATATACTTCATACTTTTTAGTGTAGAATAAAATTGCCGGTCCACCTCTACATCATTCCTAGTTGGCTACTTCCAATGTAAGCATCTTCAACGACACCTCATTCTACGCTGTATGGTGTACTGCTTGCTGAGTTGGACAAGCCAGCCTTTGCAATCACTTTATGGTTATTACTCAAACCCGGCCAACCCGACCGACCCGTTTTCTCCCCTTTTTATTATTATTTACTCTCTCATTCATATTATTACCATTTAATATATCTATCTTTTTAAAAAAATAGTGTTATCTATTAAGTGAAAATTTTATGTAGACTTTTAAGTAAGATTGTGACATTGTCAACAATTTTCATTAAAATAATGATAAAAATGAACAAAGTATTTGGAAAGAGCCAAATCCTATGACAACTTTGTCGAGCAACTTGGGGTTGCAATTTTGTAATAGAACTATAATGACCTAACCTATGAATACTAAAAATACCTTAATAGACTCGATTTGTTATGTGATTATAGTCAATAACAATTTTGAGCAACTCCAATTATTATTATTTTTTTGTTATGATTAATTATTGCATACTTCATAATTATATACATTGTATTTGATTTCATTGAAAAATAGAAAAAAAATGACAATTTTAATTATGTGATTTTCACTCGTGAAAAATTTGATTTTTTAATTTTTGTTGTAATATATAAGTAATCTATATTTCATACTTTTCATATTCGAATAACCTACTAAATAATATCATTAAAAAATTAAAATATAATATTAAAATAATATAAATGCTTGATAATAAAATCATTTATCAAGTCATGTAGAATTCAAATAATTATAATAGATTTATAATAGATACAATTTAAATATAGTTTTAATTTTATATATTATGAATAAAAGTATAGAATTTTAGAATAAATTTATAACATTTTGGAAAATATATGTGATATTGGTTGATGTGAAATATAAAATATTTAAATGCTACAAAAAAATTATAAAACTAAATTTGTTACTTGTTAAAATTATATGAATTAAAATTATATTTTTTCTTAAAAACGTGATAAAAAAATTAATTATTTTTTTTGAAAAGTAAAATATTAATTATTTTTAATATTAGGGAAAGATGGAAACTTGAACTAAGGACATTCCTGGCCATTTGATTTTGATTTTTCAATTATCTCATTAACACCACAAAACTATTTAAGAATCAACAAAAAAAATTTATATACCTCACCGGTCAACAATTGCCTAGTTGAGTGTACCGCTACAATAAGTAAATCTTAATTAGATAAAAAAAATAAGAATATTTCTATACTAACTAAGGAGTTTTTTTTGAATACTAATTAAGGAGTTTTTAAATACACGTCAGTACATGTATACACGACCAAACATTTGACAAATATAAATAATAGATCATGTTGGCAAATAAATAATAATAGAAAGTTGGCAATTTATTAGATTAGATTTAGATGCATGCAAGGAGATACATGATTTGCAATTCAATTTTGCCAATTTGGTACGAAAATATTTTTATTATATAGAAATGCAATAATTGTTTACAAAAATATATACTATCATTTTCAAATTTTGAGCACCCCACTTTTACTCTTATTCAAAATAATATATAAATTTTGTTAAAATAATAAATTCTAAAAATTTATTAATGTTTATTTTTTCTATTTTGTATTTATCTCAAATTTATACAAAATTAAAAAATTGTATAGAAATATGCATGCATGTGTATATTTATTTAGTTTTTTTTTTTAAAAAAAAATTGTATAAAACACGACACACACAATTATAACATATTTGTTTAGTTTCAGCTTTATACAAAGTTTAAAAATGTGGTAATAATTAGAAATATATGCTTGAAATTTGATACTCAAATAATTGAGAATAATCGAACACAATTGGTAATTTAAATTGTTGTCAATTCAATGAATCAACTTTACAATTTAACAAAATTATTAAAATATAAATTAGTGTTTGGTACAAATGAAAATTAGATGTTGAATTTTAAATAAAAAATATACTAAATAATAAAATTTTACATATTAAGTATAAATAATTGTTTGATAATTATAATTACTAGAAAACTACTAATTTTTTTGTTCATATTAAAATACTACGTTAACTAAAAATTTTAAATTAGGTATCATGTGTGTGTGTATATATATATATATATGAATTTACTATTAAATTCTTAATTAAACATGTTGACTTACCATGTTGAAAAATTACTAAAAATTAATAACTAAATGCATTAAATAGGAACTTTAAGTAAAATATCTTGATATACTACTTTAAATAATTTTTTATTTAAGTGAAAATTATAGCATCACATCATTTTAGAAAATAATAAATGTCAAAATCTTTAATTTTAAATCATAAGATCAAATATTCCAACAATGGAATAAAAATATACTTAAAAAAGGAAACTTATATCGACACAATAAATTATTTAGTTTTTTCTTCTTAAAAAAAAGAATTACAATGTAAATATTAGTTCAATTGGTAAGAATTAATACATATTTAACATGATATATATATATATATATATATATATTTATTTATTTATTTTATTTATTTGGCCAAGAAAAAGCATAAAAGATTATATATATTTAATTTGATACAAAACATGTTTTAGATTTAAATTAATTTATTTTTCATGAAAAAGTAAATAAAATAAGAGTGAGAGAAAAATGTGGGAAACAGGTCACAAACACAAGCACAATAAAAAATTAACACACACACTCACTTTGATCCTCTTTCGGTTTTCACTTGCACAAAAAAATCCTATTTTCATCGCTTTTATTTATTTTTTTAATTTGCCTTTTCTGTTGCGCCGCCACTGTTCTATGCGCCTCCATCACCACCACCACCACCGCCACCTCCGCCACCGTCCTCCGCCTCCTCTTCCTGCTTCTTCTCCTCCCTTGCTTTCTCCGAACCAAAAGTTAGGGTTTCCAAGCTTCTCTCTCACTTTCCGAGCTGGATTCTCTCTCCTTTATCTTGCGAATCTCTATGCGCCGCTGGTTCAGCGGTTTTGTTGATTAGACCGGCAAAAAAAAAAATCCATTTCTCTGTCTCGATCCCTAAGCGCAATCACAGACACACACATATCGTTAGGGTTTTTTTTGTTTAAGCTCTTAAAGCTTCCATTATTTACAACATTAACCTATGGTGTTTTAATTAGGGCAAAATAGGAAAAAATTTTTTTGATTGCTGTTGTGTATAGTGTTTTCCTTTTTTATTTAGGGTTTTTTGGTGAATTTGGATGGCATTGGGGGATTTAATGGCGTCTAGGTTTTCTTCTTCTTCGCAATCATCTATTGCTGCTGTTGTGTCTTCTAATCATCATCACTATGATAATTACTCTTCTTCTTCTTCTATTATTCGCGGTGAGGATACAGCTGCTGCTTCTGGAGATTTGATGTTTCAGAGAAGAGATTCGGAGACTGCTAGTAGCAGTTATGGTGGAAATCATAATATTAATAGTAATGCTGCTGTTACCACTACAAGTATGGCGTATTTACCTCAAACTATGGTTTTATGTGAGCTTCGGCATGATGCTTTTGAAGCGTCTGCTCCTACTGGTCCATCTGATAGTGGTCTTGTTTCCAAATGGCGGCCTAAGGACCGAGTAAGATAAATGCTCGCCTTTTTTCTATTATTGCAATTTTGTTATTGATTGAATTGGAATTAGCTTATGGTAAATATATGATATAAAGTTATTGCAATGTGGTTCAGTTTTTCTATAATAGCTTGTCAATAAAGTTATGGCTTTCCCACTGAACGATACAATGGTTTGATACTGAAGTTATGCAGCTTAAGGAAAGTGATCTCATTTCTGAAATTTTGAGAAAGTAAGATTAGATTGTTGACAGTCTGTAATTATCACTGCGGACTGAAAGTTTAGTGTATTGCTGAGAAGTTAAGGACTTTTTATATTTTACTTGTCACAGATCTATATATGATCAACATGAAAGTTGGGTTAAGTTTGCGTTTTGTCAGTAAGCTTCTTATATGATTCTCAGTTATTATATCTGGAATCTATTATGCTTTCTTCGAGGAAGCTTTATTGATTGCCTCTCCAAATTGCACTATAAGCAAACCAATGATATATCAGTGAAAAATGGATATCACTCAAGTGCTTGACATCATATTCGCTAGCTGCTCAAGGATATGGATAGTTTGTGGGTGTCCACACTTTGAAGTCTGAGAATACCTGCCTATGTCCAGTTCAACTAAGTTTTTTTGTCAGATATTATTTGCAATTGATGTGGGAATCATGTTTCTTCCATTTGTTATTACTTATAGGAATAGCCGAACTTTTGGGGAGTTGCTGTAGAATTAAATTGTTTGAAACTGTTTTAGCTCACATAGATTTTTATTTACTTTTCTCTTTTCATTACTCCTAGTTGTTTAGTCTTTTTTTTTTTTTCTTTTGTCACGTGTAATCTTTGTTGGATTAACTAGAGCCACCTCATAGGACTTCTTTTAGCTTACCCTTAATGGTGTCACATCTACCCTCTTATTACTGCATTTTCTTCTTATTAAGTTATTTCGCATGTTCATCTTATCAATTCCATTTATCTGTTCAGTGTACATTGACATTGAATTAGCCAATCCAAATCCATATTGTGCATCTCTTTTGGTAAGCGCGCTGCACCTTTGCACTACTTTCAT
Organism: Macaranga tanarius; assembly: GCA_949673435.1. Taxonomy (NCBI): domain Eukaryota; kingdom Viridiplantae; phylum Streptophyta; class Magnoliopsida; order Malpighiales; family Euphorbiaceae; genus Macaranga; species Macaranga tanarius. The sequence continues at coordinate 32,894 of CATIWO010056451.1, read as the reverse complement.
TATTCTTGGAATTTTGGTCGACCTTACCACATCCTTTTTTTTTTGTTTATGCGCTTCAAAGTGGTCATACCAGATCTAATCTTTGGATCTATTAACAAAGTCAAGTACAATAAATGTATCTCCTGAAGTTGAACAAGAAATAATAGAAAAAGATGGAAAAATTCATCGTAAGCATTAAGGTTGGAATAGAGGGAGGCAACGACATTAAAGCCCAACCATCAGCATGAATTAGTTGTCTTATGGCATTTAACTTTTCCATGAAAAATTTCTTATACATGCATGTAGTTTTGTGTTCCAATCTTTTGAAGGGAACAACGACTTTCTTACAATTATGGGTTGTTTGTAACTTGACTGTTCATTTTACACTTGATCATCCATTTTTCTGCTGAGAAATATGAAAAGGAAAAGAAAAATAATTTATCTAAGAAATGTGCTCTTTTGATAGGATGCAAGTTTAATGGTTTGCTTGACTGTTCATTTTACCTTTGATCATCCATTTTTCTGCAGAGAAATATGAAAAGGAAAAGAAAAATAATTTATCTAAGAAATGTGCTCTTTTGATAGGATGCAAGTTTAATGGTTTGCTTGCATAAAATCCTCATGATTTTGATAAATGAAAAAAGGTTTCAGATTGTTGCCACAAAGTACTCGATCGTTTATTGTCATATATAGAAATAATGATCTTTTAACAAAAATTATTTGAAAGATCTAATCTTAATGATATAGGACTGATAAAATTGTTAGATTGTACTGTTGTAGTTTTTTTACAGATGCCCTATAGTTAGTATAGGGACGGTAGTGTTGAGACTTATTTTGTCAAGATGCTCGACTTTATGGAATTCAAATATTCAACCCAAAGCTATCTCTTGGTTGGTGGTGATAGAGATTTGTGTATATGTGAATTCTAGATAATAGTATTAGCATATTATTCCAAAAGCTTATGCTTAACAGTATGATGGGATAGAGTAATTGGCTATGTTGCTGTAGTTGATATCTTGACTGGTTGTGACACTTTTCACCTCTTTTCTGTTGATTTTTACGGCTTTTAGTTATAGGCCATGGGACTTTACGTTGGGAATTAAGGGAAAAATCTTCAATTATATTGAGAGAGGGGAAAATAAGGTTAAAGCAACAAGCAGCATAGTTGTATCAGGGTTGGCTCAGATATTGGATCTACTTATTCAACATTATGCAAACTCATTTCTTTGCATGGAAATCTTTTTGTTTGTTAATAAGGGCTTAAACTTGAAATCTTTGTTATCTTGTTGGGAATTGCTTAGTGCCTTTCCTTATTTGTTTATTTATTTATTTTTTTCTGGTGATGCTTGTTTTGATTTATAGATATCATCAATGCTTGGTGTTTTTCCACAAGGTATGATTGCAAGTTTGTTTACTCTGAGCATTATGTGCAGATGAAGACTGGATGTGTAGCTCTAGTTTTATGCTTAAACATCAGTGTGGATCCACCCGATGTGATAAAGATATCTCCATGTGCCAGAATGGAGTGCTGGATAGGTGATTCTTTGAACTGCTGATTCTTCCCTTTTACTTCTTATATAGTTTCTATCTCTTACCTGCTGTACATCTCCCCAGTCAGGTTGCAGGTTTGGATTCAAATTAACTTTTCACTGATCATGTTAACTACATGTTATTTAATATTTATGTTCTTTTTTTTTTTTTTGGTTTTTGCTGTGACTTCTGAAATAGTAGAAAAGTATGGTTTGAAAATTTTAATCCAATTTTTTACACTATCAAACAAGTTTGAATGAATTTACTTTACCCATTGTCTTCTCCATGACCAAGATAAGCTTAAGCATAATAAGAAGTGCATTGATTTTGTTGAAGAAAATACTCTTTTTAGTTACAATATGTTCGAACTTCTTCTTTTCATTACAGATCCATTTTCAATGGCCCCCCAAAAGGCTCTTGAAACAATTGGGAAAACCTTGAGTGTGCAGTATGAAAGATGGCAACCTAAGGTGAGCTGGGTTTATCACACACGTTTTGTTTCCTGAATGTATGTTGGCTTCCTTTTCAAATGTACCTTGTTGATTTATGAGCAGGCTCGTTATAAAGTGCAACTTGATCCTACTGTGGAAGAGGTTAAGAAACTTTGTAATACATGCCGAAGATATGCCAAGTCTGAGAGGGTTCTATTTCATTATAATGGCCATGGTGTTCCAAAGCCAACTGCAAATGGTGAAATTTGGCTGTTCAACAAGGTATTCTCTTCGAACTTTCCAACACTCTCTGTATGCAGTTGCATTTTTTGTATTGTTTGTCCTTTTTCTAATAGATAGGTGCAGAGCTATACACAGTACATCCCATTGTCAATCAACGATCTTGATTCCTGGTTGAAGACGCCATCAATCTATGTTTTTGACTGCTCTGCTGCTGGGATGATTGTCAATGCCTTTTTAGAGGTATTTACCGACACTCTTACTCAACTGTATTATTGTGGTAATAAATGATTGCTGTGATGTTTAATATTAATGCTACTGTTCTATTGGTCTGACTTTTAATCTGGTTGTTGGATTGTTATTTTTGATAGCTTCATGACTGGAATTCTTCTAGCTCTACTGGATCTGCAAAGGACTGTATTTTGCTAGCAGCCTGTGAAGCTCATGAGACTCTTCCTCAGAGTGCAGAATTTCCTGCTGATGTGTTTACTTCTTGCCTCACCACACCTATCAAGATGGCATTGAGATGGTGAAACCTGTCTCTTTCTCTGATTTTCACTTTGATAAAATTTTCAACCTTCCTTACATGGTTGCTTTTTTCAGATAACATTTTATTGTTTTATATTTCATTGTATTGGTTTCGTGCGTGTGATTTGGAATTGTATTCTAAGTTTGCTGTTTCCTTCTGGCATAACTAAGCTATTTAGTTGGCTATCTTTGGAATCAAGTAGTTGGTGCTATTGTTGCAAGGCCAATATTATTGTGAAGCTTTATTTTGCATGCTATTGGCAGTCCTTTGTGCTTATTAGGCATGTATGGAATCTCTGAGGCTTGGTATTTATGGGATGTTTTAACCACCTGTTTCTTGCTAACTTATTAATGCGTACCCATGGTATGTGGACAAAAAATGGTTATTCTTCTAGGCAAAAGCTGTGTTGCTAAAGGGTAGTTTGGTATATGTTCTAGGTTCATGATTTGATTCACTTAATTGAACTTAGCTTAAACTTAGAGCCTTAAAGAGTCTAATATAGTTGGGGCTGGCTACATAAGTCCCCACTTTATACAATTTCATTCTGTTCAAATCTTGTTGATAAGTGATTTAGCTGTAATATCATGCTGTTTCTTATGGGTAAGCTTTTTTTGAATCAAATTTTCATTATTAGAAATTGGAAATACAGTAGAGTTAGCCTTGAGTGATTCACAATTCATATAGAAAAGGGTTATATAAATATGCGCTGGGAGAATGATGCCCTTGTCTGAATATTTCTTTTTGATTTTTGTTTAATGGTACTTAAGGTTTTAGACATTTTTATCTGTTGATGCCATGTGAAATGTATGATTCTTTTAATTGTATGGCATGTAAAGGGGTAGTTTTCTACATGTAACTCGTTGAATGCAGTTAAACAAATCAGAAATCCAGGTCAATTTGCTTATATGGTGTTTGATTCTTGGTCTGTAGTTTTGGTGGAAATGGAGTAAAAACTGAGGTTCATAGGCCAAATGCCAATAGTTATGTATTTGATTTTATATACTTATTTTATTTTTGGATCTCTCGTAATTTTTGTAATACTTAGGTATAAGCTTCAAGTAATAATTGCCACACCTTGCATGTTTATCTGTTATGCACAGCTTAACTTCCATTTATCATAGGCTGGCTACCTTCTACTTTTGTCTCATATTGTGCCTACTCTAAATCTCGTCCTCCCCAACACTTGATACATTTAAGTTAATTTTGTTTCTTTCTTTTGCTTGAACATAATGGCAATCTCCATCAAGGGTGGAAGATCTTCAATGAAACTGTGGAAACAATTACTGTTGTCATCTTATCTTGATTTTGTTTAGTGAATCCCTGATTTTATACCTGAGCATTGTTCCTATTTAAGACATTAACTGATTGCAAGTCTTTATAGTTCATCTGTTGATAGCAGAAAAAAAATGCAAGCACATTATTTTAGGAGAAGCACTGCTTGCATTGTTGTTGCCTATAAATAGATTCACTCAGTTCTTGGAGCTACCGAGTTGGTCATTTTGTTGTTGTCAGATGGTGTTGAATATTGCAAGTGGAAGTTCACATATAACGCATTTTCGCTTTCTTATTATGAGATGTTAATTCTTCTAAGGTTAGCCATGCCATTTGGGCATGTCTTACTGATATGGGTTTCTTCATAAGATAATATATCTCTCTTGATGTGTGTTCTGCTATGTATTTGGGTTTTGTTGATAGTAGTTCAAGCTACGTTTTGGATTTTCTGAGAATTACTTTTGCTGGTTTTTGAGTCATACTTGCTAAATGATGACATATCAATTCTCTGCCTATGGTTGTCCTGTGTCCTTTCAACTGTTTCTGGCTTTACTAAGTTTTACTATATTCTCTTGTATCGAGAATATGCACTTTTATTGTATGGTTTATATCTTCTGAGTATGTTCATTCGTGATCATGGTTGCTAATTTTGGGTATGTTCTTCCATGTTTTCCAGGTTCTGCAAACGGTCATTACTTCACGAGTCACTTGACTATTCACTAATAGATAAAATACCTGGTCGGCAAAATGATCGGAAAACGCTGCTGGGAGAATTGAATTGGATTTTTACAGCAGTGACAGACACAATTGCCTGGAATGTTCTCCCTCATGGTAATTTGCCTAAAGTATTGTGGATCTTTTCGGTGGTGCATGTCATTGTCATTAACACTTGGTGTTACCATGCAGATCTCTTCCAAAGACTGTTTAGACAAGATTTGTTAGTTGCCAGTCTGTTCAGAAATTTTCTACTGGCTGAAAGAATTATGCGTTCTGCTAATTGTTCCCCTATTTCTCATCCAATGTTGCCACCAACTCATCAGCATCATATGTGGTACTAAAAAAGATACTGGTTAAGCAAACTCAATTGTGTTTGTAAATTTGTGAATGATTCTGTTTTGTCGATAACTTATTATTGTTTACTGAAGGGATGCATGGGATATGGCTGCTGAAATTTGCCTTTCTCAGCTTCCATCATTGGTCGAGGATCCTAATGCAGAGTTTCAGGTGGGTAATGCATTTTAACATGAAGATCACTATCATCTGGCTTCTGGATCAATTGTGGTTTTTGTTTTACTTGCTTGTATCTATTTATTGGTCGTGTATAATATGTCTTGCCTTTGTTTCAGCCAAGTCCTTTCTTCACTGAACAGCTGATGGCTTTTGAGGTTTGGTTGGATCATGGATCTGAAGACAAGAAGCCACCAGAGCAATTGCCAATTGTTCTTCAGGTGCATCACTTTTCTTTGAGGGTTATAATTTGTTCACTCTTTCAGTTTCTTGGTGATTCCAAGTCTCCTAGGAGCTTCTGTCAACTGTTGTTCTATAGTTTCCGGTGAAAAGTTTGTAAAAATACATGTTTGTTGATGTTGTGTTTCATTGAATCTTTTTTTTTTTTTTTTTTGTTTAATCATATTTTAATGGGCAGTTAATAGTTAAAAGCACTATTAGGTTTATTTTCTTTTGAACAGTATTAAGTATTTTTTTAATCTATCTTTGCCTTTAGCCTACTATTTCTTTTTGGGCATTTGCATTTGTTATTAATCATTCTAACAAATTAACCTTCTTAGGTTCTACTTAGTCAATGCCATCGGTTTAAAGCGCTGGTGCTTCTTGGGAGATTCCTTGATATGGGGTCCTGGGCAGTGGATCTGGTACTTGTTAATGTTTTCTCATTTTTCTCTGTTGCCGTTACTTATTCCATTGCTTAAATATAAGCTCTTGGTTGTGGTTTGTGATTTAGGGTTTCTATTAATTTGACTGGCTCTGGGATTTGTAGGCATTATCTGTTGGAATATTTCCATATGTTCTGAAGCTGTTGCAAACATCAACACCGGAACTAAGGCAAATTCTTGTATTCATATGGACGAAAATTTTGGCACTTGATAAGGTACATTTTAAGTGATGTTTGTTTGCGTACAATTTCATGTGTTCTTTGATTACTTCTTCAGGTGTTTTTCCGTGTACATGTGTCATTATATTATTATATGACGTGGAATTTTAAGATCTGCTTTAGTGAAATCTTTATGATTTTTCAGAAAAGACAATGACAATGTTTATCCATGTTATGTGAAGGGATGCAAATAACATTCTAGTAGCAGAAGAATTATCAAGGCAAGAAATTTGGAAAATTTATTAATATGAAATTACTTATCTTCTTGGTACCAATGAGACATAATGGTGAATTTTTGTGTGGTGTATGTTTGTCATAATTTATGCCGGAGTTTATGATTTTGTAAAGGTCATCACCAAGAGCATCATTATCCATAATCTGTAGATTCTGTCAACCATGTGTACGCTGATATTGGATTTCTTGTAACTGTGGATGGTTGCTCTTGTTTGTGGAATTTACCTTTGCAGCTGTATCTTTATTTTTATCATATGACCCCAGTATAACTGTACTTATGAAGATCTATCCTGTGCTTACAGTCATGCCAAGTTGATCTTGTTAAGGATGGGGGGCACACATATTTTATCAGGTTTCTTGATAGTATGGAAGCATATCCAGAACAACGAGCAATGGCTGCATTTGTTTTGGCTGTTATTGTTGATGGACACAGGAGGGGCCAGGAAGTGTGTATTGAAGCTGGTCTGATTCATGTGTGCTTGGAGCATCTTAGGGGTTCAATGCCAAATGAAGGTCAAACTGAACCCCTATTTCTTCAATGGCTTTGCCTATGCCTGGGAAAATTGTGGGAGGATTTCCCAGAGGCACAAATAATAGGTTTGCAAGCGGATGCACCCGCTATACATGCTCCTCTACTCTCTGAGCCCCAACCTGAGGTTTGCATTTATTAGAATTATTTTCTCACACTAGAGATCATATATGTGTAAAAAATTCTTAATCTTGGAACCACTCCTATTCCAGGTTAGGGCTTCTGCTGTGTTTGCATTGGGTACCCTGCTTTATATTGGAGGTGCTGCATGCCGAGATAATGTTGCTGGCGATGATGAATATGATGACGACGAAAAAGTTAGAGCTGAAAATAGTATTGTTAAAAGTTTACTGAATGTTGTTTCTGATGGTAGCCCGCTGGTCAGGGCAGAGGTTGCTGTAGGTATGGAATGGTTATCAAAAATTTTTATTCATGTTTATTGTTGATATCATTTTAGATTGAAGAACTTTACAACACTAATTTCACAAAATGTTCTTGGCTTTATAAGTTTTGGGAAGCATACTAAAATAATGCAGACATAAAATGTGTTGTATTTGCACGTCTATTTTATCTTGAAACATAACCTCTATGGGCACCAGCTCTTCCTTCAAGTTTATATGTTTAATCAAATGCACAAGGATAATGAGGGGCATTCTTGTGTGGACAGAACATGGGGAACTGTACCCTACTCTTGAAAGTTTAATTGATAATAAATTACAACCAAGTCTTGTGTTGAGTTTAATTTTTGTTGTGCTGTGACAGCTCTAGCTCGCTTTGCATTTGGCCACAAGCAACACCTCAAGTCAATCGCAGCAGCCTATTGGAAACCTCAGTCAAATTCTCTTCTAAACTCCTTACCTTCTTTGGGCCATATAAAAGGTACAGGTAGTGGATATACCAACTCAAACCAGTATATGCCACACACAAGTATTCTTTCATCTCAAATTGGTCCTTTGACGAGAGTTGGCAATGACATCCAATCAGTGATTCGAGATGGAAGGGTCTCCACTAGCAGTCCACTTACTACATCTGGCATTATGCATGGATCACCCTTATCTGATGATTCATCTCAACATTCTGATTCTGGTATGTTGAATGATGTTGTCAGCAATGGGGTCGTCAACCATTCAAGGCCAAAACCACTGGATAATGCAATGTATTCACAGTGTGTACTGGCTATGTTTACTTTGGCTAAGGATCCTTCTCCTCGCATTGCAAACCTTGGCCGGAAATTGCTGTCCATTATCGGAATTGAGCAAGTAGTGACAAAACCTGTGAACTCTACTGGTGGTAGTGGCCGGCCTGGTGAACCTACAACTTCATCTCCATCTCCAAGTCTTGCGGGACTAGTTCGTTCATCATCATGGTTTGACATGAATGCAGGTAAGCTGGGGTGCATTCATGTTATTTAAGCTTAATATTTCACCTGCCAAACCATTTCTGTTGATCTCAGTTTGTTTTATCTGAATTTCTCATACTAGCGTTCCTCTTTAATCTTTCTTTTCATGCTGTTGTTGCCAGGTCATCTGTCTTTAAAATTCAGAACTCCTCCTGTGAGTCCTCCCAGACAAAGTTATCTGACAGGGATGCGTAGAGTTTGTTCTTTAGAGTTCAGACCGCACCTAATGAATTCTCCAGATTCAGGATTAGCTGATCCTCTTATAGGTACTGTTGGATCTTCTGAAGGTTCAGAGCGCTGCTTACTTCCTCAATCTACTATTTATAACTGGAGTTGTGGTCACTTTTCGAAGCCACTTCTTACCACAGCGGACGACACTGAAGAAATGTTGGTTAAAAGAGAAGAGAGGGAAAAATTTGCACTGGATCATATTGCTAAGTGTCAACATTCGTGTAAGTACTTTGTTTTATTGTCTTCAAATTTTTTTTAGTGCAAATTTTGCGCTTTAGCTGGAGCTGATATATAGATATATATACTTATTTTCTCTTGGATAGCTGTTAGCAAGTTAAACAATCAAATTGCTGGGTGGGACACGAAGTTTGAAACAGGCACAAAGGCAGCATTGTTGCATCCTTTCTCTCCCATTGTCATTGCTGCTGATGAGAATGAAAGGATAAGGTATGTGAAGTTGAAACAAGCACTTCCCTTTCCTCTTCTTTTGACCTGATGATTGCTGTTTTGACATGGTAAATATCATCATAGAAATATCACGTTGTTTATTTGCCTGATAGTTTTAATATGATTATTATTTGATATGATTTTCACCAGATTCTGATTCTTATTGTATAAATTTTGGCATGTCAATTGTAGACAGGCAGCATGTCCATCATGTAAGAACAATTTTGATTTGTATATTGTGCTCAATTCTTTAGAGGTTATATGTAAGAACATTAGGCAAAATGAGTTGTAAAAGGCAGAAGGTGTATTTAGGTTGCAAAGGGGTCCTAGAGCTTGCATGAGAGTTCCATGGACAAGTGCGAGCGCACTCCTGGTAAAATAAAGGCATGAAAGAAACGAAAATTTGTGATCAAGCATTCAGAATAGAATAAAATTCTTAAACATGACTTCTCAATTCTCATATTCACTGTGCAAACTGTAAGAAAGAAAAAAACGAAATGAGGCAGCAGAAAGGTTGTGTAGAAAACTTTAAATTGCAGCTTTGTTTCTTCCCATTTGCAAAGCAATTCCATTTCCTTTCAGTTTTCAATCTTATGTTCTTCTTATTTAATCTGTTGTGGTTGAGAGCATGGTTGAATCAACAATGGAGATTTTGTGAACATTCAAGGGAGAAAAAAAATCTGTTGCGGGAGAATATTGAATAGGTGTGCCTTGCCCTGATTAATGTTTCCTGCCTTTAGCAGGGTTGAAGTGTTGGGGCTTGTTATTGGCTAACTGCAACGCAAATGTGCTTCTAACTATGGGAAACATGTGGAGAACATCACTAGGTTACTATTTTCATGCAGTATTTTGGCTGATAATAATTTTAAGGACTCTGAATGTACCAGGAATTGGGAGTTGGGTTACAAATTTAATTGTTCAACAGAGTTTGATTGGAAAACTAACAGAAAATTCAGCAGTTCTTTCAAGTTGTGAATTGAAAGGAGAGGAGAATTGAGTCTTCCAAATTGCTTCTTTTAGAAAATAATTGAGATTGTTTAGATTAACATAAATTGACACGATGTAAAATTTTGCAGTTCGTTAGTACTCCTCATATAGTTTTTCAGTTGTAGTTGGTTGTGTAAACAAGTTCTACTGAACTGTGGTACAGCCTGCCATGTTATATGGCTGTGGTTTGGGTAATGAAAGAGCTGTTTGCTTCCAAGATGGGTGTTGCAGAGATGAGAATGCTAAGATGGATGTGCTGGCATACAAGAATCCGCATTATTAGGGAAAAAGGTGGGAGTAGCTCCTATTAAGGACAAGTTGAGAGAAGGTAGATTGAGATGGTTTGGACGTGTGAATTGTAGACCCATGGATGCGCTGGTTAAAAGGATTGACAATATTCAGGTAGATGGAGTGAGGAATGGTAGAGGTAGGTCTAGACTAACTTGAAGAAGGGCGGTAAAAGACAATTTGTTGGCTTTATATCTTTCTGAAATGTAGAAGGAGAATATATATAACTAACCCAATTAATTTGGGATTAGGGCCTAGTTGAATTGAGTTGAGTTGGTTGTGTAATTCATGACTTCCATTGACTCTAGGAGACCTCACTGGAGCTGATAAATTAAATTTCTAAGGTTTACAATATGTGCATATGTATTTCCTTAATCATCTGGTCCTTTCTATTTTCTTTCTTATGAATGTATATCTGTTTGATGCTTCAACTTGTCTTAATATCATGTATAGACATTGGTGGAAATGTATTTTTGTCATGAATTAATTGATTAATTGTGTACTTGTTTTGGTTCATGCTGGTGTCATTTTTGTTTGTCTCTTCCTCTAGCCTTAGAAGTCGAGCATTTTTTCTGTTTGCAAATAGTTTGTTCGACATGTATACCTCTATGCATTTCAATAAGGGATGTGCTCTCTTAGTATTCTTGTGACTGGGGAGTTTTATTCTGATGCATTACTTATAATTTCTGTCAGTAATGCGATACTGACAGAAAAGTCTCTGTAACCAGTTCTGCTGCCTAATTTAATAAGTTGAGCATTAGAGGAAGTATTTAACAATGGTTGTCAGAATGATCTGCTGTAAATTTTGTCCTTTTTAGTTGTTTGTTAAACATGGTTGGTCATTAATTGGTAAGTTTAGTGAATAATTTGATTTTGCCTTAATATTTTGTTTCAAGTTAGCTATATTGGATGAGTGCTTCCCTTTAATCATCTCATTTGCAGTATGGTTTGTGCCTGTATTAATTATGTTGCTTCTTGTGTCTCAGGGTATGGAATTATGAGGATCCAACCACTCTTAATGGATTTGATAATCATGATTTTCCTGACAAAGGAATTTCTAAGCTCTGCCTTGTAAATGAGCTTGATGACAGTTTGCTTCTTGTTGCTTCATGTAATAATTCTGTGTATAGTTCGTATGTATTTTATAGTTGTGAGATTGTTTTATCTGATCTTTTGATTTTCATACGAACCTTTTGCTGTGCAAATTTGATGTAGGTGATGGAAACATTAGGATTTGGAAAGATTACACTCTCAAGGGTAACCAAAAGCTTGTTACAGCATTTTCCTCAATCCAGGGTCATAAACCTGGCGTTCGGAGTTTGAATGCTGTTGTGGATTGGCAACAGCAGTCTGGATATCTGGTACATGCTTTCTTTTAAGATACATAATTTTAAGTTCTTGTGTTCAGTCTCATGTTTGCAAATGCTGTGATAATCTTTTTTATTTTGTTATTACTAATATGCCAGTACGCTTCTGGTGAGATATCTTCCATCATGCTTTGGGACCTGGATAAAGAACAACTTGTTAATTCCATTCCATCATCATCAGAGTGCAGCATCTCAGCATTGGTAAGTTTTATCTCGGAATTTTTTTTATATCTTTATCAAATCTTTCAATGTGTTCAAAATACCTGGTGCAATGAGAAGTTCCTGGAAATTGCACTTACTCAAAACCTCATGTTTCCCTAGAAATGCTATGCTATTGTATGTCACGTGTTTGTAGATGAATGTATGATTCTTTGCACGTGATTTTCTTCTTTCATCATTCTCATCACTTCTTGTCTGACCTCAACTTATTTATATTTTTGAGTCATTTGAGGGACTTTCTTCTACAGATACTTTCTGATTGACAAATAAGGCCTGCAAAACCTAACGAACAGTAATCGATTTTTAGTCTGCATTTTTTATTCTGTTGCACATTATTTCAACAAGGACATGACTTTACTATTTAGTTTTGCTGATGTTTTATGTTTTTTTGCTCACAAATGCATTCTCACCACTATGCCTCTGTTATTAAACCTATTTTTTAGTCTGTCAGACAATAATTAAAACTTGTATATCTTGGTGTTGCGTACTATTATAGTAGTATCATCTTGGAAAATCATATTTTATTCCTGTCAAGTTGTGGTGTATGATGCATAAATTGGTCTCAGAAAGCCATCAAGGATATCCAATGATAGTACTATCATTTTTAAGAATTTGCATATCTTAGTAATTTAGTTTCTAACTTAATGTGGAATGACCTGTAACCATATTCGGTGCTCTTGCAATGTACCTGTTATTTCATTTGGAATTTGTTATTTTTCCTACATCTGCAGTTATTGATGGTAATTTCTGGATTTTTTTGTTGGGTAATTTTTCACCTTTTTCTGTGTAGTCTGCTTCTCAAGTTCATGGGGGTCAATTTGTTGCTGGTTTTGCTGATGGTTCTGTCAGATTATACGATGTCCGGTCATCTGAAATGTAAGACTTCACACATAGTTTTTCTCTGCGATTGCTAATGGCAAGTGCCTTAATATATTGTTTTCCCACATATAATTTCACTGTCTTCTCGACTTGTCTGCAAAGTGAAGACTGTAAAAATAATAGCTTACTGTCTGCTTCTTTGTAATTGAATAGATGAATTATTGAATGTTTTCCTTGCTATTTAATTTTGTATTCCTTGCAATTAATAGGCTTGTTTGTACTAAGCGGCCACATACAAGAGTAGAAAGAGTTGTGGGGATTGGCTTTCAACCTGGTCTTGATCCTGGGAAGGTAGGAACTAGTGCTACAGCATGTCCTGATTTCTTAATGGATTTGGGTGTTGTCGTGATATCCTTTTTCTTTTGTTTTTGTTTTTTTTTATTTTGTCAACTGTGTTCTTTCAGTTTGTCAGTGCATCTCAGGCCGGTGATATTGAATTCCTGGATGTTAGAAATCCCAGGGATACCTACCTAACGATTAATGCTCACAGGGGCTCACTTGCATCTTTAGCTGTTCATAGGCATGCCCCAATCATTGCCAGTGGCTCAGCAAAGCAAATTATTAAAGTCTTCAGCTTGGAGGGTGATGTACTGGGCACCATTCGGTATTACTCAACTTTCATGGCCCAGAACATTGGACCTGTGAGCTGTCTCACCTTCCATCCATACCAAGTTCTTCTTGCAGCTGGTGCCGCAGATGCTTATGTCTCAATATATACTGACGAAAAATCTCAAGCAAGATGAATGGACTTTCTTTACTGATGGTTTTATGGAATCATCTCGCTGGGTGACAGCGAAAGCTAATGGAGTTCTTATCAAGGTCACAGATGCTGTTTGTTGAGCGCTATTTGCTCATCAAATGTGACAGACATGTTCCATTGGACCAATCCTGCTGGCTTAGAACCTTGATTCGGCTTCACCTTCAGAAACTGTATGCTACATATTCATTAGCCTCTGGTCATACAAGATGGAAAAAATCCTGCATATTCGTGGATGGGGGCTTTGGCAAATAATTGTTATATGGGTAAATGTGTGTAAATAGCTTTTCCATTTTCGTGTGTTTATCGATCCCTCCAATCCCTTTGTTCATTGTAAAAGCAACACTCTGTCATCATAATTTAAGTGTTGCAGACAGTTGTTAATATGGATGTGATCCCCTTAAAATGCGGGGGGGTTTTAACATGTTCATGTTTTCTTGTCACACCAATGGTTCACACTTGACAGGTTCAGCAGCTGCATTCTCCCCAACCCCAAACCCCATTTTTTTTAAGATGTAGAGAGTGCTACTATGTATTTGAATGATAACTATCAATCTATCTATATAAGATATAAAATTGTCATCTCCCACGAAGCAGGTGGTTGGCCTTTGTTATTCATTGTATAACTTGTAATAAAATTGCTTCGAGTTTAACCTTCTCTTTTTGCATATTAAATGTTGTATAACGTGTGGCTGGAGTGGTGATTTTGACAATGGCTTGTGCAACATTGCTCGTTCTTTTTGTAAAGCGGTGTCTAATAGAAGCCGCTTCTATAAACTGTTTTTCAGGAGCACAGCTTGTGTTTGAGAACTCCTGCAATATTCACCATAATTACCCACAGCTACGAGTCATTTGTCAGGTATAGACAAGTCTCATAATCTAATGCAATATGTGTGTGTGTGTGTGTATATATATATGTATATAAACTTGAAATATTATCGCTCGAGGCATCTTCAATGGCGATCCCACATGGCTGAGAGGGAAAAGCAATACGCCAGATCTAAGTGAGTTGCTTTCCTTTGTGTCATTTGATTAACTTCAATTCGTTCAGGTTAATACATTTGAACATTCCCCCCACTTTGTTTATTAGTTGTATCAGGCTTGAAGTTCTTAATTTTTTTTTCTCAAAATAGAAATCTAATCTCATATAGACGCAAACTTCCCACAACAAGTCGTTGTAGTATAGTGGTAAGTATTCCCGCCTGTCACGCGGGTGACCCGGGTTCGATCCCCGGCAACGGCGCTATTTTTTTCCCCTTTTTGTCTAACTATCGCATATTTCTTTCTTTACTTTCTAATTGTCAATATATTTTCTTCTTTACTTAAACATATACTTTTGTAAAAACCTATTGATTTGGGGCAGCAATTTCTTTTCAAACAGTAAAGCTCAACTTAAGCTAGATGCAGCCAGGCAGAAATTTAAATTATCTTCTCACTGATGATTGAAACAATTCATGCTCTGAAATCACAATAATAATGATTCAATTTCATGGATTGAGAAGAATGATAGACAAGTACTGCAGCAACTGCTGTAAACTACAGACATTGTAGCAATGAACAACCTAAAGAACTCCTTTTAGATACATACATTCCAAACTCAAAGAAGACACCCATATTTGACCATATTCACAAGGATATATCCAGTTTTTTAGGGTTCTATCACCACCAGCACGCATTTCACTTCCTCCCTCCTACTGCCCCTTGAATAGAAGGTCCTGACAAGCTTGGTGATGCGCTCCCAGCCATTTTAAACCTCCCATCTGTATTTCCAAGAACGTTTAGATCTTCAAATAATCTGTATGAGGGAATGAAAGGCTTCTGCCCTGTAGGTGCAGGGTTCCTAGGTCCAGAACTTGCCCAGGGATTGCCATTCATGCCTACTGCGTTGCTTCCACTCAAATTGAAAGAATTACTATGTTGCATGGGCCTATTTGCTTGTGCAGGAGTATAAGATGCAGCAGAATTGGATTGTGAAGTTGAGAACATACTGCTAGCAGCAGATGATGTACGAGTTTGACCATTGGCAAAACCAGGCGTAGCTGCCCAGGGTGGAGGAATATAGTTGGAAGTGTACTGAGGATATTGTGACTGCAGTTGCAGCTGGGGCTGAGGTGGAGGCTGAGCTTGAGCTTGAGCTTGAGGTGGAGGTGGAGGTTGAGGTTGAGGCTGAGGCTGAGAATACGGCTGTTGAGATTGAGCTTGGAATTGCTGTTGAGGTGGAGGCTGAGGCTGAGGCTGAGGATATGGCTGTTGAGATTGAGCTTGGAATTGCTGATGCTGTGGCTGTTGAGATTGAGCTTGGAATTGTTGACGCTGTGGCTGTTGAGATTGAGTTTGGAATTGTTGTTGACGCTGAGGCTGAGAATGTGGCTGTTGAGATTGAGTTTGGAATTGTTGTTGAGGCTGAGAATATGGTTGTGGTTGAGATTGAGGCTGAGGCTGCCAATTCTGATGAGGCTGGGCGACCGTTGTTTGTAGTTGAGATTGACGTTGCAATTGTTGCTGGATTTGAGGCTGTAAATGTTGCTGAGATGGAAATTGCAACTGTTGTTGTGGTTGAGTTTGAGCCCATGGAACAACATAACTGTTGTATGATGCCTGCCCTTGGTTTCCAGGATATGTTTGGGGAATATAAGTATAGCCCTGTGTGCTGGAGACTGGTATTTGAGGCATGCTCTGGTTAGAGGCTGGTGGACTGTGAGGGGTGTGAGGATGATCAGAGGTTGATGTTGTTGACAATGTGATACTCAAAAGGTCAATTAAATCCTGCTCTTTCAAAGTCCTGACTGGTGCAGGTGGATCAGGAAGTGCAAGGGCATTGCCTGGATTAGGGATCATGGTAGTGGGTGAGGGTGCAGATGAAGTTACACTACTGGTGTCCACTGGCACAAGTGCCTGACTGGTAGCATATGTTGTCTGTGATGGACTTGACTGTGGTTTTGAGTGCCTGCATTCATAGGTGAGAGAAAGCACTGAATATGAATACAGCTTGCAACTTAATCAAAAAAATATATAATCCAGAGCATAAACCAAATAAAATAGATCAAGAAGTCACAGGATCTCCACAAAGGATAAAGAGGAATCAAAAGCTACAGCATGTATCCACCATGAAGTACAAAAAGCTAGCATATATTCAGCATTTCGATTCAGAAGCAACTTCACCCCAGCTAATGATTATGGCAAATGGTCAATCCCTAGCGATCACCATCTAAAGGGTCCAATAATAATTCAACTGTATCCAAAATTTATGCCAGGCAACTTCTACAATGTTGTCAAAATAAAGAACATATAAGAAGAGCTTTGGCGATACCTCCGAGCTAGCTGTGCAAAGTCATCCTCCTCTTCATCCTCTTCATCAAGATGGCCTCTTGTTGTGGTAGTACCTGTCACTGTGGTATTACTGCTAGGACTTGAGCCCAAGTCTTTTACTTCAGTCTGTTTTACTTCAGTTTGTTTGATACTAGAGGAACATCCCTCAGTTGGCTTGGGACCTATATTAGCAACTTGAATTGGCATAGGATGACCGGAAGCTATGCCATCATGTTTTGCAAGCACAATTTGTAGACTGTCATTCAATTCAAGGCCCTGACCAAGGAGTTCCTCGTCCCTGCATAACCAAGACAGATTTTGGTTATGTTCACACCAAACTTATGTGGGCAAACACAAAAACACTGGCATACTGGTAACTGGTGCCTTCTGCCAAAAGGCTACCAAGGCAATGCAGGAATAGACATTAAGAGAACTGACCCAGTAGTAGTTAGCATCTGCATCAACTTCTTCTGGTTGGACCGACATTGATTGACAAGATCAACTATAACTTCATCTTTTACAGCCTTGAAAAAAAGGAACACCAAAACAGAAAATTTATAACTGTTTCAGAAAGTTAAAAGGAAAATGTTATCATTAAACATACCTCACGATCATCAGGCTTAACAGCTTGCAGCATGTCATCCAAAAGCTCCATCACATTCCGTATGGAATCCAAGCTCGATAAGCTAAGAAAATTATCAGTAAATTATAAAAAGGGGATGAAATAATTTTATGAAATACATCAGAGACCAAGATGCGCAAATCAAAAGTCAAATCTCACCTTAAGCCTTCAATCTCAGCTGCCATTGTTTCATCAAGTCGTCTAGAAGAATTGCCAGGCATTCCATATCCAACTTGAGCATGCCTCATTGTCGAATGGGCAACTGGGGGTGTAAATATTGGAGCTGCATCTAAGGAACGCTTTGGGAATTCCACTCCAGACCGCTGCATTTGTGTAATCCATGATTAAAAAGCTCGTATTCATGTCAATTCACGACTCAAATGCTTTTCTAATATTCTCAGATGCAGTAGAGGGAAATAATGAAACAGTGGGGATACTCCCCAGAATGAATTTTCCCTTTATCTGTTTGATTCCTCTGATATTAACGTGATTATAAATAAAGGTGTCTAAGATCCCAATGCAAAAAGAGAAAATCATGGTTATCCCAGAACCCTGAATCAATGACATAAAATGTGTGTCCTACCACTTAGTAAGTCACTAAAATAGAAAGAACTTTATAATAAAATATACTCTGCATGTACAGTGTCGGAAGGAATGATCAAATAATACCCTTAGTTCCTCGTAAGCCCAATAATACTGAGGATGTTTCCCTCCTGGCCCTCCAAATGCCTCTTGCCAAGAGTCCAGCAAAACCAGAATTTTATCTCTTACCTGCATATCTGTCTGTAAACCCATCCAAACAATTGTTAAGGACAAGATTAAAACCCCCAACAATGTATCAGTTACCAAAAACAAAGGGTTCAACAAGATTACTACATATATGCAAAACTCTATTACACAACAATTTTTATTTCTTCCTTTAGACACTTCCATTCTTTCTATGGCGATAAATTCAATATTTGATTCTTAAAAATCAACAGCTCCATATGATCAATTACAGAAGATTCTAAAGGCAATAATAAATTATATTGATTTCAAAGACATGGAAAATTCCCGACAGCTTTACATGTCAGAAACTGAGAATTAGAAGCACCATGCACAGTACACTATGTTCTTTTATACATACCTTCTTTTTAACAATTCTGACCATCTCCCCCAATATGTTCTTTTCAGCAATTTGGAAGTGGACATAGTCACCACAGTTCTTCACCATAGTTTCCAAAAGCTAGAAGAAAGAAGATTCAGCAATAAATTAAATTCATTAAAGAGGAGACAAAATTGCACACAGTGGCTGACACCTTACAATCCCAAGCTTCAACAATGGCAAAAAGGCTAAAAAAAGAAACACTCCTACACAGAAAAGAAGGCAATAAAAGTAGTACCGTCAAAGCCAGCAGTTGAACTTTAGGATTCTTGTGCTGCAATCTTTTTTTAACAGCTTTCACAACATCTTTTGCTAGCCTGAGAATTTCAATACAAAACCAATATCCGTCAGCAAATCAAACCAGTGCACACTCCTTTTCACTCCAACAATAGTATTTAAAAAAAAAATCCAGTTGACACCCAACACCCACCAAATTATCTTGTTTTCAAATGAACCATCTCATCTCACTTCAGTAAAAGCACAGTCTTTATCATCTGAATTGAAATGATACCATACAAAGTGAAAGCTTGTTGATAACCCCTTCCCTCCTTTTTTTTTTTTTTCTTAATTTCCCCAAATCACCTCTCTTGAATAAGCTCCCATAAATAGCTCAAAACCAAGAACTTGACTTCTATAATTCATCAAACAAAAAAAAGTTCAATTTTCAACACTCCCAACCCAACAATTTTCAAGAACACAACATCCCCACCTCCCCACAAACACACAAAATCAATCTTTTAATACAGAAACACAAACCCAAATTCACCTCAAACAAAATTCTTATAAAAAACACACTTTTTTCAAAAGAAAAGTCAACTCCAATTTTGTTCTTAAAAAGCAAAAAAAAAAAAAAAAACAATTACCAATGATTAGAATTGAGAGAATCACAAATATCGATATTCATAGTCCAATCAGGACTTATCAGAAAGTCGCTGGTCGCCTTCTCCACCGCCACCGTCGCCGACGAAGATGATGCCACCGCCATGTCTCCCCCCCTCTCTCTCTCTTTTCCTTATTATGATAATGGGTCTGCTCCTTTGTTTTTGCTTTATTCCAATATTAAAAAACAAAACAAAAAAAACCCTTTAACAACAACAACAAGAGAAGAAGAAGAATCAACAAAAGTTTCTATCTTTATATTTTCTCTATGCCCAAAAGTCATTAGAATTCATTTTCCAGGAAACTCCATTTCCATTTCCATTTCCACTCTTAATAATAAATAAATATGCTTTTTATTATTATCTTTATATTATTTATCTTTTTTTTATTATTGTTGTCCAAAAAGTAGAATATAGTTAAATTTTGATAATATCTTTTTTTTTTTTTATGTTTATTACCAAAAAAAATTAAAATTAAAATAATATTTATAATATTATTTTTGCCCTTTTCTTATAGTTTCTAACCTTGTCCCGGAAAATCCGTTTTTTTCTTGTCTTTCCTTTTGAGTAGCATATCTCTTTCTCTGTTCACTCTCTGTCTCAGTGATTTATGCTACACGCGCTTTTAGGATGGTGACACGTATCGTAACGGAAATGAGCGACGCGAGCGATAGCGAGTACAGGTGGCTACTGTGGAACAGAAACCGATACTTTCAAGGCTGAACGCTTCTTTACTTTTTTTATGGTATTTATTATTATTGTAACTATAGATATTAAATAAAAAAAGAAAAAAGTCGTAATAAATAATAATAATAATAATAATAAAGGATAAATAATTATGTGTCATTGTCTCAGTCGGCTTTGTCTGTTACCTATAGAAAATGTTGGTCAATATTGGTATATAATGTGACACCCATTAGTGTTGATTTTTTATGATCAAAATATTTATATTAATTATATAATTAATTAAACATAATAAAAATTAGAAATTTTAGTAATTTTAAATTGAAACTAAAATTTTACGTTTGACTTTTACATCTATATTTAATAGGACGATTGAATATGCATAATGAATTAAGTTTAGCTATCTTATTTAATTAGTTTGATGTTGATGGTAAAATAAAAATACATTCATAACATGTGTATCATTTTATAATTACAGTCGGAGTTGATTAATGGAATAAAATGAAAAAATAAAATATTTTTATTTATATTGTTTTACTTAAATTATTTTTTATAAAATAATATAAGATTTATTTTTTTATTTTTTTTTTCATGAATCTCAAACTTACTAAATTATAACATAAGAAATTATTAACTTCCTATTATAATAAAAATATTTTTATGCTGAATAACAAACCACTAAAATATTACAAATTTTTTGCCAAAAAATTAATTTTCAAAACTTACAAGCTTAGCATTTTCAAGTTTATTACCAACAAATCTCATTTTGCCTATGAAAAAAATGGATTTGTGTTTTTTAGACTAAACAAATTAAAAATTAGAACATTTAATGAATTAACATAATTAAGTCATTTAGTTTTTTATTTAGGTAAGCATTTTAGAATTCCTAATCACATTTAGAATGTCATTTGGCATCTGTGGCATAAATAAAATTGTCTATCATTATATATTTTATAAATATGGCAGTTTATTAATTATTATTTTATAATTACAAGTATTTTGTAGTAATAAATGAAAATAATATTTTTTAAATAGAACCAAGACCCATACAAAGAAAAAGAAAAAAGCTAAAACTCCAATAAAATGAGTCCAAGGAATTTGCTGAGCATATTGTTAATTTTATTATATCCTCAATTATCATGAAATGGAATATCATCCAATTGATGTTTCTTTCTTTTTAATGGCATTCTTATTTATTCTTATTTTTTAGGCGGAGAACTATTTTAGTGTTGTTGATTCCATTGATTTGATAAGTACTTATTATTAGGCACAAGCATAGGATTCATTGCTTTGGTTGGATTATGCAAGTGGGTCGGATTTTGTATGTAATGATGTGCATTTATGACCATCTTTTATTTTAATATAAGCATCTTTCTATGATTATTTTATGCTCATAGCATATTAGGCTTTGCCCAAATTTAACATTTTTTTATCAACTTGATCTTTTATAAATATAATCTCATTATTTAGACGCTTTAATTTAATAAAAATAAATTTTATTAACACTTTTTAATATTATAAAAGTGTATAAATAATATTTTTATAAGTTAAAATAAAACTATTTAAATAAAAAATTAATTCGAAAGTGTTTATAAGTTATAATTTTAGTAAACTGAAGTGTCAAAATAATTAATTTATAAATTAAAGTGATAAATTAATAAAATATGATAAATTTAAAAGCTATATATGTATTAATCTTAATATAAAATTATATTCTTTAAGTGGTTGAGTAGTCCAATGATCAATTTTTTTTTTAATACTGTAAAAACACAAAACTTAAATTTTATAGTTGTTAATTTATAAAATTAATTTTTATTTAATTTAAATAAGAAAATTTTCTCTTATTATATAAATCATCAATATTTAAATTATTTAATCTCTCAATTATTTTTCAAAAAAAAAAAAATATAATATTACATTACCATATGCTTTTTGGTTTTCTTCAAGCTTTTCTAGGATTGTAATCTGACTATTCATTTGAATATTGCAAAAATGGAATCAGGATTAAGTTTTGTAATTGTACACAACAAGCTATGCTACTAATGAACTATTATTAGACGTAATTAATATAGCATTAAATTTACTTTGTTTGATGATATGGTAGGTTATTGAATTACTAATCTAGAAAATTTATTTTTTTGAAGCATCTTATGAAATTTCAACCTTATTGAAATTATAAGTGCGAGTTAATCACATATTAAAATAATATAAATGTAATGAGGTGTGTATAAATGAAAAAATTATAAATATATAAGAAAGAAATAAGTGCGTCAGTCAAGTAATAACTCTTATTAAACAGAAATTAGAAAAAGTAAATACGTTTTTAATGATGGCCAAAAAAAATGTAAAAGTTAAGTGACTTCTAATATAGTTTTTTTTTAGAGAGAACTTTTAATATAGAGTTGAAAGATGATTAATCAAATAATAAAAATTTTATATTAAAAATTAAAAATCTATTTTTTAACTATCCTAGAAGTGAAACTTTTCCCACCTCAATTTTTTTAAAAATAAGCGAATTTTAATACAAAAAGTATATATGAATTTCACTTCTGTAGTAACTTTTAATGAAAAGAAGTTTTGTAGAGTAAATAGGTAAAAAACCCATAGTAAATTAGACTCCTCTACATGCTTAACAAATCTAACGCTCATTTTTAAATAGCTAACTCTTATCATAGACTAAGTGTAACACCCGCCCTTTTAGCATACATATTTATGATATATGTATTGGATGTTATACATAGTAGATAGTTGACTACATATAAGTTTGAGAATGGGTATAAGTTGTAGAGAGAGACTAGATTGTAAGATAAGTTAGGAGTAAATTGTCACAATAGAAAGTTATGGGTTATTATGTAATTTACCCATTTCATTAAGGAGTTATAATTATCTAGTCTTACTATTATTATTATTATTATTATTATTATTATTATTATTATTATTATTATTATTATTATTATTATTGTTGGTAATTGGTGATAGTTATTCATTATAAGGGAAGACTTTAGGGAGGTAACTTGGAAGCTTTTGATTGGTTAGAGTGTGTATGTGTATATGGGTGTATATGTGTGTGTTATGTGTAGAGATTGAGAGGAAGAAGAAGTGAGTGGTTCTTGAGATCTTTTTGGAGAGTTTTTGATTTTGATCAAGTTAGTAATCTATAGCTTTGGGGAGCATTAGAAGGTCTTATATCTATTAAAGCATTAATTGGTAAGTTCTATTTGTGTTTTGGATTGAATTTAATTGAGTTTTAATTTTGGGAATTTCAAGTTTTGGATACCCTATTTTTTAGTTCCATTATTTTGGCCATAACTAGAGCTATAGAGCTTTGATTTGAGCATGGTTAGATTTTCTGAAAATTTCATAGAGTCCTTTATAATTTTTATGTTCTAAGTCTGGACTGAATTCGTTGCTAAGGGGGGTTAATTAGGGCCAGATATTTTACTGCTCACAGTGAGTGTCATATTTTACCCGAATGGATTCTAAAAACCATAATTAATTCCATACTTGTCCGAATTGAGTGTTTCCGATTAGAATTTTTAGTAGACACATAACCCTAGATTTAGTAGCAATTTGGAGGTTATTGGACTTATGTGTGCATATTTAGGTCATGTTGAATTATTAGCATTTAGTTGCACTTTTTGAATTTGGATGAATTGTAATGGTTGATTGTTGGAATTGGTATATAATTATGTGTAGGAGTTGGAAGAGATAAAGGAGACCCTACTCAATAGGGGGAGCTTTTATTTAAGGAGGAGTTGAAGCTTTTGGTAAATAATTGTTAGTATAATGCTTACTTACATTGATTCTCAAGTAACTATAGTTGTTTAAATATGTTAATTTATGTATGCCATTTAATATGGTAAGAATGAGATATATACGTACATATTGTTTGTGAGAATGTGTTGTGGTGAATTGCAAATATTGGCACCTATGTTGTGCAAGCCACTTGATATGGTATGAATGAACATATATTATTGTGAAAATGATGGTTTGTGATTCATTATGTTTATTGGAAGTGATGAGTAATAAAATAGATAATGAATTGTGAAAAGTATATATATATATATATATGTGCATTTTGATTGATATGAAGAATGTGAAAAATACGTATGATAGTGGAGACTGAGCTGGGTAAAGGGCCTCCACTGAATATGAAACTGAGATTGAGCTGGGCAGAGAGTCTCAGATATGGCCATTCGTATGAGGAATGTATACATGTGAGATCTGAGACTGAGCTGGGCAGAGAGTCTTAGGAATGGCCACTTGTATATGAAAAGTATGAATTATGTGAGGAATAAAGTAAACATATACTTCGTGTGTGAAACGTGTGCTGATTCCAGCTGGATAACTAACTTGCATAAGTATACATTGTTGCATTATGTTTATATATATACTTGAAATGTGATGTGGATTATGTTGAATGGTGTGATTTGGTGTAATTGTGATACCAATAATTGATGTTTGTTGTTTAGAGATCTTTTTATGGTATTCTAGATGTTGCACAGGTTATGGAAAATGGCCATGTGGTTTTAAAATACGGCCATGTGAAATTCCTGCACATAGGGGTCAAATAATTGAAAGGGTGTAAAGAAGGGGTTAAGGACTACTCGACACATTATG
Organism: Macaranga tanarius; assembly: GCA_949673435.1. Lineage (NCBI taxonomy): Eukaryota > Viridiplantae > Streptophyta > Magnoliopsida > Malpighiales > Euphorbiaceae > Macaranga > Macaranga tanarius. The sequence goes on along the minus strand of CATIWO010056451.1, from coordinate 8,209 downwards.
CTGAGTCGAGTCAGAGTCGGCACATCGTGCCCCTATCATGACTCGGCATGCCGACATGAGTCTTGGCTTCACTCGGGTGGAATGGCACGACTCGACACCGAGGAATAAGTCGGCACTAGAGGTGGCTGTCACGACTCAGAGCCGAAGGATGAGTCGGCATCGGTGCTGATTGTCACGAGTCGGCATATAGGAACTAGTCTACACGCCTCCTAGCTTGTCCCCTTTGACTTTTTGAACACCAAACTTCATTCCAATGCACTCCAGTGTAATTTTAAACATGAGATTCACCTAAATGACTATGCTATTTTGCATACTATCACCGTACATAATCTTTTATACTATAGTTTGATGTGTAATAGGTTATTTATATATTTTCCTTAATTAGTTCTTGAGGGAAATTATATATTTAATTATATTATCAATTACTTATTGAGTCGCAAGCTCATTCCTTTGCAATTTTATTTTTTAGGGATTAGATAGCCTAGTTTAAAGCAGTTGCTTTGGTAGAAAGCTTGACGTGTGTTCTCGTCGTGAGCTTAGGTGGGTCAATGTAAAGCTTGGTGTCGACATCTTCATCCTCATGAGTATTTACTATTTTGGCATTTGAAATTTTGTAATAAGATTGTTATGTTTTCATATATATATGTAAAGTTTTTAAATATTGTACAAACTTATACTTTTATATATAACTTATTTTCAGAGAAAATTTTCTTATTTATGTGTTGTTCTATTATTTAATACACGTGTATATGGTACTTTGAGGGTGGTACACTAAGCACCAGGCTAAAATGGCAAATTCACCCCCTGAACTATCATCCAAGGTGCAATCAACCCAAAAATTAACTATTTGGATTATTTCACCCTTAAGTTTTCAAAATTTAGTAATTACCCCCTTAATTGGGCACAAGACGCGCGTTTGTAGAACACACGTACAAAAAAATTTTAAAAAATGGTTAAAGTAACTTATCAATAAAAAAGTAAAAAAAAGTTATTGATATATATGATTTATCATAACCCTAATTTTTTTCACTCTTTCCTTCATTATATATCTCAAAAAATTTCTAATACGAATTTCCAAAATCTTCAAAATTAATAGCCATATATGAGATTTGCATATGTAAGAAATCGACCAGACTATTTTTTTTCTCGTAAACTCCCATCTACTACCTCCACCACTGTCTCTTGTCGTTCTCATTCACTGTCATCTCTTGTGACACCATCTCTACTGCCATCTCTTGATGTGCCACTGCCTTCTCCTCTTCTATTATCGCCTCTGCCCTCCTATTCTATTATGATCTCCACCCTCCTCTGTGATGTTGTCATGCTAATTTGAGTTTGTGAGAAAAGCTTTCACTTATAGAGCACATAAAGATAATTGTAATATTTGGCCAAGTGTGCAGATTTGGGTCCAAAATTTAAAATTTATGTTTTGCTTTTCATTTTGCATATTCTTAAGAAATGATAATTATCAATATTTGTATCATCTCTATATATATTTTATGTAATTTTTTTTTATTAAGGTTGGAGCATGATTAGTTTACTAGTAAATGATTTTCAATTGATGAACATAGGTGTTAGTTAAAAAATTGTAAGTGATGCGTTTGACAAAAAGAAATTAAATTTTAGGAAAAGGTACAAATAGGACCCTAATGTTTGACCCGAAGTTGAAATTAGACCTTAATTTTTTTCTCCAAAAAGGACTTCAACTTTGCCCCAAAACTTTGTTAAGATAGGCTGAGCTGGAACAGTGGGGTCACTTGTAGCACCTGACAAAATTGCATAGTTGGCACTGTGGGTTCCATGGCTTTTTAAAGAGAATGAATTTAGTGGTAAAATTACCGCTTGATTGTTAGGGTTTTCAATTTCCTTTATTTTTTCTCTCAGAATATAAAATTTTTTGGCTCATATCTTCATCATTCCATCTGGTATACTGGAAGCACAGCTGATTCATATAGTTTGATTGTAAAAGCACATAAAATAGGTACGATTTCTATTCTTTTCTAATCAGTGGTGGTTGTTTGAGTTGAGAACTTTATTTACTAGTTTCTATGTATTGCATGTGGTCCTATGCCTTTCTTTATTGTCGGTGGTCCAATGGGGAATATATTAATGCTATTTTTATTTGTGTAGGGACTAGTATTGTGGTGTTGATTATATTATCTTAATAAGTTGTGTGTATGTATGTATATTTGTATTTGACAGTATGGAGACCGTAGATCTCATTTTTCATTACGGGGGAAAATGGGATTTTGGTGCTGATTTAGGTTATATAAATGGACAAGCAGAGACTGTTAAGAATTTTGACATAAATTTCTTGTCATATACCCATATGATGAAGATGTATAATCTGGATTTAGGGTATCCTAATGTGACAAAATTATATGCTCTAGAACTTAGGAAATCAGTAAAAGATGGGTTGTGTTTATTAGAAGATGACTGTAGTATCAACAACATGATCGAATACATTAGGACAAATCTGGGGGTAAATGAAGTGCATATATATGGCCACCATGATATTGATGAACCTAAGTATAGGAACTTGATTAAATTTGAAGATGATGGCAGGAATGAAAATAGTAATTGCATGCATGATAGAACTGAGAAACCTGATATGGATAATGCCAGTTTTGGGGAAAATGATGTTAAGGGTGTTAACAGTAGCCAAATAGGACCATAATACAGTGTTGTAGGAGCAGAAAAAGGACACAATGGTGTTAACAAGGATACAAACAACAATTTTAGTGGATGGTATGAATATTTATTTCATAATAGGGATGCGCCATGTATTAGTGAAGTTTTAGTGAATGAAACTGGTGCGAGACAAAATAAAGAGGTTAATGAGGAAGAAAATGAGCAAGAAGGAGATGATTAGATAGAAGAAGAAGTAGATAAGGGGAAAGATGATGCTGAGATTATAATGCCATAACGGAAAGTCAGATATAATGTGGATGATGATAATCCACACTTTGTTATTGGCATGACTTTTAATAATGCAAAGGAGGTTAGAGAAGCTTTAGCTAAGTATGCAATAGCTAAAGGGTATGATCTAAAGCTGAAACCAAATGAGCATGTCAGAATAAGAGCCAAGTGTAAAGCTCCTAATTGTCCATTTGTGATATTAATTTTAGTGGATGGGAAAAGGGGTGGGATGGCAGTAAAAACCTTGCAGCCAGAACATAATTGCCTTAGAGTATATAAGAATACTAGTGCAAGTGCAAGTTTCCTAGCTACCCAATTTAAACAAAAGATTTATGCCAAACCTAAAACAAAGGTGAAGGACTTAATGAAAGATGCTGAGTTGGATTTGAGATTGAATGTTTCTTTTGCAAAATGTAAGAGGGCAAAGAAGTTAATTATGAATGAGTTAGAGGGTAGTTATGTAGCTGAGTATTTTGAATATTGTTCATTTGCTTCGATGCATTGAAGGAAGGTTGGAAGTTAGGGTGCAGACCTATCATTAGTCTAGATGGGAGTTTTTTAAGGGAAAAAGTTAAAGGACATGTTTTTATTATTATGGGAAAAGATGCTTGTGACCAAAATTTTCCAATAGCTTGAGCAGTCACAGACAAAGAAAATAAAGTTAACTGGACATGGTTCATTCAATGGCTTATAAAAGAATTTGAAATTGAAGACAATGGCAACTCCATTACACTAATTTTAGACATGCAAAAGGTTACACATGAGCCACTTGTATGTTACATTTATATGTTACAGTAAATGAGTAAAATATTAACAATATTTTATTTATTATGTAGGGACTATTGGAAGCTGCTTTACATGTGTTGCCCAATACTGAACATAGATGGTGCACGAGACATATTTACGCCAACTGGTCAAAGAGATGGCGTGGAGGAGAATTGAAGAAAAGGTTTTGGATATGTGCTTAGAGCACATACGAAGAAGAGTTCAAAGATAATTTAGAGAGATTAGGTGCAGTAAATAAGAAAGCAGCTGAAGATTTGGTAAAATATTCACCTTCAAAATGGTATAGGGCCTACTTCAGTACTAGGTGCAAAGCAGACATTGTTGACAATGATATGTCTGAGTCATTCAATACAAGCACTTTGTATGCTAGATTTAAGCCAATTGTGACAATGTTGGATGACATTAGGCATAATGCGATGACCACGCTAGCTGAATACAAGGTCTTTATGAACAAGTGGAAAAATGAGTGGAGTCCTCAGTGCATGGAAAGATTTTATGAGAATATATCAAATGCCTTTGGCTGTGAGGTGATTTTTAATGGTGATGGGGGATATAAGATTGTTGATGGAAGTGACAGACACACAGTGTTCCTGAATAAAAGATTGTGTACATGTAGAGCATGGGATCTTACTGGAATTCCCTGCTCATATGAAATTTTTGCTCTAAATTATGCAAGGATAGACCTCATAACTCAGATTTTTTTATGGTATCATAGGTCAAAATATGAAGCAACATATTCATATATGATGCAGCCCATACTTGGAAAACAGTTTATGAAATGTAGTGACTATGAACCTATTGAGCCTCCTCCCGTGACCACAATGCTAGGAAGACCTAAAGAGAAGCGGGTTAGAGCAAAAATGAGGGCAAGCAAGTTAAAAATCCAGTGAGACTATCAAAAAAACACCTAAGTCAAACCTGTGGCAACTGTGGACAAGAAGGTCACAATCGAAAGAGTTGTAAATAGGTATAAGCTTCATATTAATTTATTATCCTACATTTTTCTTTGAATGGTTATATGTGTTAATGTCTTAATTTCATTTTATTCCTAGCCAAAAAGGAATGCATATGAAAATAACAAGGGACCAGGTACAGAGGGACCTGTATCAATTAAGGCTAATGAAAGTGTTGTCCCAATAACATAGGTATTACACCATTACACACTTATAGTTAAACTTTATGTCTATTCTGCTGAAATAGTTTGGGGATTTCTCATTCATATTATACCGACAGCCATCAGCCAATGATAAAGGAAAAAGAAAAGTGAATGATGTACCTGTTGCAAAGTTAAAAGTTCGTAGAGGAAGTGAGATGCCAGTTAGAAGAGAGACTGGCTGTGGGGTATATATCAATAAGCAGTCAGGGGATATGACATCTAATGTGAGTGTGCTACCCAGTTTCTTTTTTTTTTTCATATCATTTAGTCTAATTGAATGCTGAGATTGTGTATATGCTTTGTTATAAAATTCAACTTGGATAAGAGAGTGAAAGGATGGTATATTCTGCTGAATATGTCATTGGTGCTGGTCCAATATCTACAGATGTTGACCCTGAGATCAGATTTGCAATACCTAATGAGAAGGAACTAAGACAAGCAAGAAGAAAAGACAAAATACATTGCAACAAAGAAGTTAGAAAGATTACATTCTTTGGTGATGATGCAGAACCAACATTCCTAACTGAACTACTGTTTAAAGCTCCAGGAATGCAGTGGAATGGTTCACTAAGCATCACTATGAGATAGCTGAATGAGAAACGAGAAGGAATGATTGGAAGGGTGATGAAGAACTAAACTGCAGATTCAGCAAAAACTATATGAAAAGTTCTGACAGCTGATAGAATATTTTTAGCAGGAATTAGTTCCCACATGAAATTCTTTAAATATTTTTAGTATTTGTAGTTCCTGAGGAACTTAATACCTAAATTTCAGTCTCTTTAACTATAAATCAGGACATGATTAATGATTTTTTAGAAATGACTTTATATTGTGTTCATGCCTGGCTTTTAGTTCTTTTTTGTTAAAAGCAGGACATGAATTCTCTTAATAGGTATTAACCTATTTTTTTGTATAGCTATATGGCAATGCCATTATAGTTACTTGTTATAACTCTTTTTAAGCTATGAATATGAAGTTTTTATCAGAGAAATTCTACTGCATTTTTATATCTTTATATTATCTATTCATATCAATTAAACTTTTTAATTGAGCAGCAACATAGAAGAAACAAAATTCAATTGCTCCAACTTTCACATTTCCATTGAATTAAGTAGCAATTACATAACTGATGTTATATTACAGAACTACTAAGACTAATATAAGAGGAGCAATATGTGTTCCATTACTCGTATGCATTATAGAAATAAGAAGAGCAATACAAATAAAATCCATAAAATGATAATGAAAGCATATGCTCTACTCAACTTCTTTTTTTCTTCCTCCAATTCACGCCAGTCATTTACATCTCTGTTGTCAACTCTCAACTTTTTCAATTGCCTCACATCTTTAATTAGATCATCCATTACATTACTGACATCCCCATATGAGCTACCCTCACCTCGTCTTCTCAACTGCTGGTTTTCTTTCTCTAATTTTTTCTACTTTTAAGTTGTTAATAACTTCTTTAGTCCTTGAACACATCTCTTCATCATACCATATGAAATGATCACATCCTTCCTGAGGTGGCTACATGCATGTAGCATGTAACAACAAAAGAAATTCCCATTCAATATTCACCAATACTTTTATTTAACAAAAATAATAATAAATTTACCTTGTAATTACGGCATCCATAAAACCTTCTACCAGGATTGCAATCTGTCCATGAAGTCCATAAAACCTCTGCAACTCCACATTTACAATTTCTTGGCCCTCTTTCAAGGTTTGACCCGAGCCTTCTTCTTCCAGATGAAGACAAGGTAGACGATGGTGATGTTGCAGCCATGTCCAATTTGTTGTTAATCTCGTTCGTTGTTAACACTTAATTGCTAGATTTCACAAGAAAATTTTTTCCAATTGCAGAACAAGGAACGATTTTAGGGTTCCTGCTTCAAATTGGGGGTTTTCAATTTTTGTTCGTTATTTTGATAGATAACGGCTAAATGAGAAGTGGGACCCCTGTCATTTAAATATTTCACTCCTATTCCAGCTCAGCCTATCTTAACAGATGTTTGGGGCAAAGTTACAAAAAGGTCATTTTTGTCTTATTTTGGCAACGTTGAGTTCCTTTTTGGAAAAAAAAAATACCAGGGTCCAATTTCAACTTCATGTCAAATATTAGGGTTCTATTTGTACCTTTTCCCTTAAATTTTTTAAATGGTGTATATATAGAATGATGCTGCTCTTTGTTTCAATTTTTTTTTTGGTTTTGCATATTTGTTACAATATGACTTAGAGGTTATTTGGTTCAGCTTATTTGAGTAGCTGATAGAGATTTTTCCTCAATCAGCTATATTTTAGGTGTTTGGTAAAGTTATCAAATCCATAGTTGATAGCTGATTTTATTGATGAGTGTGAAAAACACATATTTTAAGCACTCTATTTTATTGCATATTAGGTTTAGTTATTACATAAGTTAGTTAGTTTTTAGTGAATTTAGTTACTTTTATTCTTTTGTCTTAATTAGTAGAATTTAGTTATTTTTAGATAATTTCTATTGAGTTTTTGTTTTGTAGGATGCTTTGGAATGAAGATTGGATCAATCCTTGAAGATTGGATAGGTCAAAGACTCAAGATAAAGCCTTATCTACGTTAGGGGATGCATGTGGTCATTTTTAAAGATAAATGAAGAAGGTTATGAGCCATCTACAGGTGGCACGGCTAAGCCAAAATCGGGCTTGGCCGTGCACTGCATAAAAGGGAGAAAGGAATGGCTTTCTTCTTAGTCCCACTAAAAGAAGCAACAAGAGCCACTTCCTTTTCCTTTATCCCTTTTATGCAGTGCACGACCAAGCCCGATTTTGGCTTGGCCGTGCCACCTGTAGATTAGGCACAACTTGCTCTCAGAGACGGCCATGCTTCAATGGAGCATGGCCAAGCTCATCCCCAATGTAGATAAGTCTTTATCTTGAGTCTTTAGCCTATCCAAACTTTAAGGGTTGATCCAATCTTCATTCCAAAGCATCCTACAAAACAAAAACTCAATAGAAATTATCTAAAAACAACTAAATACTACTAATTAAGACAAAAGAATAAAAGTAACCAATCTAACCAAAAACTAACTAACTAATGCAATAACTAAGCCTATTATGCAATAAAACTATATACTAAAAACAAGTGTTTTTCACACACATCAAATACCCCCACACTTGAGCCTTTGCTTGTCCTCAAGCAAACACAAAAGAAGAACCTATTCATACAAAGAATCCATATCATGAGTTATTCTTAACTTAAGGAACCATCCTACTCTCCCTTTAATACAAGGTTTAAAAACTGAAAATCAAAGCAATAACTCATAACCAAGAACACATCAATTACCATGTGAAGAGCAAACTCCCCCTTTTGAAT
>CATIWO010056426.1:0-11003 GCA_949673435.1 Macaranga tanarius | reverse complement strand
CTTTTCAGTTAATGCCCAGCAAAATTAGTCTAGGAAGCAAGCAGCCACAAATAATATTACAGTACAAGCTAACATGGAGCTGTTAGATCTCTTGATAAGCCAGATATCATTACCCAAATTAATTAGTCTTTATATAGTGTATCTACTCTTTCTGCTGGGTGCCTCTGTTAAGCTAGAAAATGTCTTTTAAACGAAGTAACTTGGACTTACTAGAGCTACCAGCAATCTTTATAATCTATTAGACTGAGCTATCAGCCTATCACTCTTAAAACCGAAATATTTGAAGTTTATATAACAGAGCATAAAACTAGGTCCAAAATGTAACAATTTATTCTACTAATAATTCATTAATGCCCGTGAAGTGGTAAAGTAATAACTCATCTCCAAGGGCATCCAGAAGTATAAGGTTCAAATTATACCGTCCTCAATTTAAAAGGAAATAACTATCTTTTATTGTACAGTCTATCAATATTAGGTCGTATGATCTCCCTATTAACTAAAAAATAATTCATTATGTGACATGAATTCTAATGGTTAGTTCAACTGATGGAGAGAGTTTGTTTATTTTTTATAATTTGAATTCAATTATATATTAGAACTATTACTCAGAAAATTTACCAAGTTAATGTAAGGGATTGTGTGCCTTTGAGATCAATTGTTTGAAAATGGAACAGTTAGGTGCCAATATCTCATAAAAAAAAACAATAGAGTACTAAATTTTAGATACCATTACTGTACCACCAAAAAATAATGATAATAATTTATTGACATAAAATTTGATTAGTAATTAAGCAATATATATTATAATGGATCTTCAGCTTTTGCATATTATATTAAATTCATTTTCTCAGTCTGATTGATGAAAGACAAATATCCAAATGAGGAAAATAAAAAAAACAAAAAGCCCTCTTTTTGTTTCACCTCAGTTACCACATATATAAGTACTTTTTAGAAGGTGAGTGATTGTTGCTTTGTTCTAATTTTGATTCTTTTTCAAAAGTCTCAGCACACTTTAAGACTCAAGATGCTTAGTCTGAGTCTACTTAATCATTTGAGTTAAAAATAACCAAGTAAATAAGAACTAAGAAGCATGAAGAAATTTGCATTTTTCTTCTACAAATAGCCACGAACACAACATAGATGTACGTGCTTCGCTTACCAACCGGTGTAAACGAGCCGAGCTGAGTTTTGAATAGCTCAAACTTGATTCATTGATAAATGAGTCGAGTTTATTAGGCCGCTAAGTATTCACGAACTTAAACAAGCTAAAAAAATTTCTAAAAATACAATGTATAAATTTAAACTACTCATTAAAAAATTTTAAAATAAATTATTTACTAAATAATTTATTATAAAATTATAATTTTTTGTAATAATACATTTTTAAAATATTTAAATGAATAAAAATTTATATATTGTATATCTAAAATTAAATTATTATTACATTAAAATTACGAGCCGACTCGCGAGCTCTTATTCGAACTTGTTTACAAGCTCGAACAAGTTTTTAATGAGTTGAATGTCGAGCCACTCGTGAACAGCTTGACTCAGTTACACCCCTGCTACTAATGTCACGTATATATGCATCTTATCCATTGCTCAAGAAACAAAATGTACTGCTATAGTATCTATACCTCCACGCGAAGAAAGAGAAAGAGGCGCACAATCCTCTCCAATAACACAATATACAGTAGAACCAGCCAACGTCTCTTGGTTATGGGCAAAAAAATTTCTATTCTTTTAATTAAAATTTTAAATTAGAACCAACAACAGTTGGAATCAGCTGATAGGAAAATATTTTTGCTTAAGTTAAGGTTTCGAGTTTGAATTCTAGTGAATGCAGTTACGTTAAATAGTTGTTGTGAGACTTTTATCATCATTGTGGTCCTATTTGGGTTAAATTGAATTAATCAGAGACGAATGAACTCTAAATACCAGTGGTTTATACAAAAAAAAAAAAAAAAAATCAGACTCTTATGCATGGAAGAAACAAATGATCGAAAAATTTTGTCCTTCTTATGTAATTTAGGTGACTCGATCTGAATTAATCAAAATACTTATAGCAACTAAATATCAAAAATAATTAAAAACAGTGAAACCAAACACATCTCATCGATCTTATTTTTAGTCTTAATTTATATATAGATAGAGCATAGACAATGTTGCGATATAAATTGCATCTACCGTCAGATTAAGTCTGCAAAGGGATTATCAGCAACCTTCCCCCGGCATACAACAAGTAGCAAAGCTAAGGAAAAACACTATTAGTCTTTAATTTCTTCTATGGCCCAACACTACCTCTCTCTATATAATAATTACCCCACGATATGAAAACTTTATAGTGGTATATCTCAGGTTGCATATTTTATTGTCCCCCGTATATTTGTTTATATATATAATTGATGTATATAACATGATAACCTGTAAGCGTACGTCACCACCAATGAATACATCTTTCTCCATAAATTCCCACCTCCACCAACAGAAAGAAAGGAAGAAGGAAAAAGAAAGATAGCTACCACCCCATTAGCATTAAGAAGATGGCTCAAGAATGTAGTGAAAGCTCTGTGGCTATCTCTTCCTCTACGCCTCCTCCAGGCAGCTTCTGGTGGGATCTCCATCACCACCATCATCATCATCAGCACCATGCAAGCTCCCTTTCTTCATGGCACCAACCAAACCCTAGCTCTAACTCTTCTTGTGAAGATGATGTTTCTATGTCCACATCCTTTACTAATGCTTCCAATCACTCCGGGTTAACTGTTGAGTCTTCTCGCCGACTTGTTGAGCCTGCTGCTTCTTCCCCTACTGAGTTGATTGGTGAACATGCTTCTGATAGTCAACTATGGAGTCATATTCTATTGTAAGTTTATTCCATGCATGTTTCTTTTTTGTCTAGATGCATAAACAAACACATAAAAGGTGGTATATATGCACACACACACATACATATATAATAATTACAATCTGTAATCTTTAGACGTATCTTCATATATATTTGAATAAAGATGAGTGGAAATAAGAATCTTTCACTCCAAGAAAGGAAGACTTTGCTATGTCATGGGTAGGTTTCAGCTTTTATATTTTTTAAACTTTCTAATAATTTTTGTTACCTCTTTATGTGCTTGAATTATAGGTGTTGCTAAATGATGCCAAGCTAACCTTTGCTAATTAAATCTAATAACAATTTCTACTATACTCTTTTAATTATGTTTTGCTGTTATTAAATCTTGCAGAGGAGTTGGAAGCAACGGAGAACTGCAAAACAGTCAAGATGTTGGAGAAAACTTACTTGATGCACTATCATCATCAAAGAGTATTTCATCTGGGCTATTCGAGCCGGCATGTGATTACTTAAAGAAAATGGATGGCAACTGGGAATTTACGAACTCTCCATCATCATTTAACAACTTTGAAAAGCATATAAATGGCTTTACTACTGATCATGATCATCATCAAAGCTTGATTGAAAGTGATCAAATAAGGATGACCAAGTTGTCCAACTTGGTGTGCAACTGGTCTATTGCTCCTCCTGATCCAGGAGTAGTGACTAATAATCGCGATTTTGATCCAATAACATGCAATATTTCACTGAGTTCAACTCTAAATCATTACTCTACGCAGCCTCAAACATTCAGTGAATCTGCGGCATGTGGGGCAGCAGGAATAGAAAGAAATTCTGGTTTAATTTTATCATGTTACGGATCACATGATCAATTAAAGGTAGAAAACGTTCAAGAACATGACCACCACCACCATCATCATCATCATCGCCATGTAGAAGCACCGGCAGCAGCAGGGTATCTTCATAGAAGGTCCACGTTTAATAGTAATGGAATTGGAGTTGGATATCATATTGGTCTTAACAATAGCTCAACAGCTGTGGCAGATGAGAGCAAATACTATTATGGCGCAGCTGACAATACTTGCACAAGTGCAAGAAGTTTCAACAATGGTTTAGCTTTCAATGGTCGAATCAGCAGGCCATTGATTGATAATCAAGGGCATAAACCTTGCTTTAAATCCTTAAATTTGTCTGACTCTAGAAAGCAAGGGCTCCAATCTTCCTCAGCGGTGAGCTCAATTCTTGATCACCTTTTATTTTATTTTTAATGTATTTATTTATCTTAATTTTCAACCTATTTTTCTACGTTAATTACATGATATATATGTTATCTTTCTATATATAATACACTGAATTTTAATAAACCCGTTTGATTTCCTTACTTTCTTTTACCTATCATATGATTAAGGTGTACTAATGGAGTTAACCATGTCTAATTATTCTTGTGCCATGCATTATCATGCAAAGAAACTTCGCTACTATTATATCACATAATTATTGTTTATGATGTCATAAATCTTTTGCACCAAATCTAACCAGCTTATTGAACTAATGCATCCATCAAGTACTAAAAATTTCTTCATTTACAAGAGATAATGAGACTATACATGGGATCATATCTGATATTAATTCTCTTGCTTAATATTTGATTAACACATTATTATTTTTTTTTTTGTGTATGCAGACAGTAAGAGGACATGGGAGTTCGAGTGAAGGAAAGAAGAAAAGAACTGAAGACACTTCAGAAACAGTCCTGAAAAAGCCTAAGCACGAGAGCTCTACAGCTTCATCTGCAAAGGTAATACTATGAATATTATACTAATTAAATTTACATATGTACACATTGACAAAATGAAAAAGAAGAAAAAAAGTGTGCATTTATTGATGGAAGCTTCATTTAATTTTGTTTATGTATATATAAAAATAGATGCAGGCACCAAAAGTCAAGCTTGGAGACAGAATCACAGCCCTTCAACAAATTGTGTCGCCATTTGGAAAGGTAAAACACTAAAACAAAGTGGCCACGATAGCTCATGCCCTTTTCTTCTCAAAAAGGAGAAATAAATCAAAATCATCATATATTATATACATAATCTTTTTTATTTTTTTGTTTTTTTTATTGTGCAATGATTTTTTGTTGTGTGATGATTTTTTTTTAATTTCTTTTTTCAGACTGATACAGCCTCTGTGCTATTAGAAGCAATTCAGTATATAAAGTTCTTGCAAGAGCAAGTTCAGGTAATTAATTTTCTAATATATGATCAAGGAAAATAATAATGATGGAAATTAAGAAATCAGTAATGATTATTATGAAATTGACAATAAGTTCACTAGTGGATTCTCCATCTTTTGTATGCTATTGTTTAAATATTGGAAGCAGTGGAAGTGGTAGTAGTTGTTAAAACTGTGTTGCAAATTTAAAAAAAAAAAAAACTATAAAACATGATAGATAAATAAATAAATAAATAAAGCAAGTAAGAATAACAAAAATTAACTATATATGTGAATATGCTTAATAATTGTATAGTAGCATGATTATGGAGCAAATCATGGCTGGTGTAAAACCCTAAAGGAAGCTATTGGAATAGTATAGAAGATCAAAGGTTCAAATTATTCTCAGCAAAAAACAAAATAAAAAATTTTAATGGAGTGCGATTTAAAAATATGTATATTTTTTCTAGCAGTGTTATATGATTTACATAGTGTGCTAATCCCTATCTCTTTGCCTTTAATATTTTGCAGCTACTGAGCAATCCTTACATGAAGAGCAATTCCCACAAGGTATATATATAGTTGCATTAAAAATAATTAATAGCATTAATATTTTGGAGATGTTTAATATTTTTCTTGGTGAATTTAATTTCAGGATCCTTGGGGAGGGTTGGATAAGAAATTAGATAAAGGAGATGCAAAAATTGATCTGAGGAGCAGAGGCCTTTGTTTAGTTCCAATTTCATGTGCCCCTCACGTTTATCATGAGAATACAGGATCAGATTTCTGGACACCAACATACAGAGGATGTCTGTATAGATGAGATATATATCTTTACTTAATTATTAATTAGTATATGATTAATGTGTTTTGTTTTGTTTTTTGTTTTTTGTTTTTTTCTAGCGGCTAGAACTGCAATGTAACTTCATCGGAAGTGATGATGATAACAAATTAAGTTATAATAACCTAATTTGCTCAATAATTATCATGAATTAAATATAAACACAAGAAGGTGTATATTCTCACTTATACACTAAACTATTAAGTAATATGTATTTAATAATATCAAATAATTGAGTTAATACCATGACCGTGAATGTATTTTGCTTCTCTAGGTTATTCGAACTGCTTCAGTGCTTCTCATGTTAAAAAAAATTTTGAGTTGATATCAATTAAAGTATACTTATAATATGTGTAACTTATGATATATGTATTTATCTATCTATCACAGTGTATACATCTATAATAATTGACACTAAAATAGCTTATTTATGTCCACACCCGGCTCAAACTTTAGAATAACTGAAGCTTTTGTGGTTAATAAATACCAGAAGCATCGAGGCGAAAAAAAAAAAGCTGATATAATTAGAACAACGATATAGCCATAGCCCATAAGCTACTTAAGTACAGCCACAGTATGGTTCAGTTTTTGTGATATTTAAGATCATTGTTCAGGCTTGAGCGCCTGAGACTGGGATGGAGGAAGTGTGCTTAACTTAATTACGAACAGTGGTGTGCAACAATCTTGATAAATATACTATATGTTTATTTTGTGTTTCCTGTTGTAGAGAACGAATACTTCTTATTCAAGACAGTCAGGTCAATTCAGACCAAATATTGCTGATTTTACAGTCAACTTGGTATGATCAATCTCATATTGCTGTGACTAATGTCCATCGAGGGAAAAAAAAAACAATTATAAAGTTTTTAATTCTTAAAAAAATTATAGTTTAATACGAAATAATGTTTTAAATTTAATCTAATGGTAAAAGGTGAAATCACTTAAAACAGCAAAATAATATTTTCAAGCTCATTTTGCTAACATCATTTTAAAAAGTGATCTAATTAAGAAAAGCCTTGTTGTTGTTAAATAATAGTTTCCATAAAACTTCTTTTTGTTAAAAAAGAGAATCAAATTCCAATGCAACATAGACTAATGTATCAAGAGAAATGGGTGGGCAGCGGTTTTCAAGTTGTTGCAATTAAATTACTTAAAAGAAGGATATTTATACATTTTCTCAGCAATATAAATTTTATATTATTGAAAGGTAAATATTAATACAAGAATTTATATTATATTTTTATTTTAAATTATTATTTCAAATAAAACTATTACAGTCATGTTTCAATAAAAAAATTATTGTTAATTTTTACCCAATTATATAAGAATTAGTCATAAGTGACTTTTGAGGTAAAAATTCATCAATATATCTCATAGTTGCTTTTGCTTTTGTACAAGATACAGTGGGCAAGTCAAGAGTTTTATCAAAAAAATTTATTATATTTGTATTTTAAATTATCACTTCAAATAAAATTATTATATTCATGTGTCAATAAAAAAATTATTGTTAATTTTTACCCAATTAAGAATTAGTCATAAGTGATTTTTGAAGTAAAATTCACCAATACATCACATAATTGCTTTAGCTTTTGTACAAAATTCAGTGGGTAAGTTAAGAGTTTGTATCAAAATTTTTTAATCCTTTTATCACAATGAACAACATATAGAAATGATGAACAAATTGTTGAATGCAAAATTGTGGAGGCGTTTTCAAATGCTGTTTTTTAAGTTGGCCACTCAACTCTCATACTGCTTTTGTCTCAGTGCATAAGAACTATATAGCAAATTGCAATTTTCTAATTCCTTATTATGGATAAAATATTCTAGAAGCATTGAGTTTATCGTGGGCGGGCAAAATTAAATGGAAGAACTAATTTTGGTTCAAAAAAGATAGGAGTATATAAAATTTTATACAATTAATAAGTACTGCAATAACAAAAAATGGTACACTTTCTGTACTCCATGAGTAACCCAAGTGACAAAAGGTGTAGACATATATTATGGAGATTAAGGATCGAACCTTCATTCCCCTAGCTTGGTTTTCTCATTGTGGTGTTGAAAATTAACCACTTCATTTAGATGCTTAAAAAAAATATTGCACTTTCCAGGGATTGTAATGAGAAATTAGGAGACTAGATGCTAATGGTCTGATGCCATAATATAACATATATCACATTGCAAGCGGGTGAGCTGGGGTGTGCAAAACCGACCCGGTCTGAATAACCGACCCGAACCGGTTCGGTTTCAATTATTGAAACTTCACAAATTTTCGGGTTAACCCGACTTGAACCGAAACCCGAAATTATACATAAATATATATATATATATATTTAAGCTGAAATATATCAAAATCCTTTGGTGGTAGAGTGGTAAAGGTGTTGTCCAATTCATGTGGACGTCACCGGTTCAAATCCTAGCTTTGTATTTGATTTTTGTTAATTAAATTAAACCAAATTCTTTCAAAAATAGCCTTGAATGTTGTTACTAGCATTCGAACCCGCACCCATAAGAAGGTTTGAAGTCCCTTTATCACCCGGCTAACTCTTTACTAGTGTTATTTTATCTCATTTATTATTATATTATAATTTTCGGATAACCTGAAAACCAGACCAAAATTTTCAATTTCGGTTCGGATTTAAATTCTTGAAAATTTTCGGGTCGAAACCCGATCCGACCCACCCGATGCACAGCCCTACGGGTGAGAGTATTAAACCACTCTCATCGCATCTAAATAGAAAATCAATAATTATTCTCACATGTGACAAAAAGTTTAAATTTGTTTAAATTTTGAGTTTTATTTTTATATATATTACCAAGACTAATATCTATTTAAGGAATTGATCCCTTCAAAAAAAAAAAAAAAAAAAATTGGATATAATATTTTGGATTATAATAATACTTTTTTTTTTTCTCAATACTTAATAACATTAGTTTGTTTTTCAAGAAAAATAAAATCAGTGATTACAAATGCTTGTGAACTAGAAATTGGAATGCCAAAGATTAATAGCTGAGTGATAAAGACTCCCTTTACAACATTATTAGATTAAGAGTTGGGTTTTTATCTTTTTAATATCCGATTAAAAATGAAAAATAAAAAAAAAATCGTCAAATGATAATGAGTCAGGCCCAACTTGGTTAGGGCGTTATGAACGAACCATGCATCTAACATCGAGCTGTGTATTTTTCATGTTCAAGATGGGAAAAAATTAGCATCCTGATCTTCACAAATAAATTAACTTATATCTTATCACTAAATTTTACATTTGAAAAATCATCTTGGGCTTGATAGAACAAAAGGAAGAATTAGTTCGTTTTTACCGGTGAATGATGAGTAGTTAAATAACAACTCCTCTCCAATAACATCTTATTATTCAGGATTTAAATTTTGTCAGCTATCTTCTATTATGCAATTCATCTATAATTAGATTATATTGCCTCCTATTAATAAAAAAAAAATTGCAATATTTAAATTTTGTTTCTAAGTACTTTGTTCAATTGTTTGTCACTTGTGTTTCAAAAAAAAAAATTGTCCGTCACTTGTCAGCAATATTGTGCAAAAGGAATGCAGTTTTAATTGGAATAAGTGTTAATTTAGTTACTCAACCTTACAGTAAATATCTTCTAATATATATTAGACTCACTTTTTACTTTTTCAAAATGATGATATATATAAGTGGTGCGTAGTTAGGGATGTTCATGGTTCCGAACTAACCGAACTGCAAATTGAATTGACTCTATTCGATTTGGTTCGGTTTGTTTTTTTTAAATTTTCAATTTTTTAGAATTTAATCGAAATTTAGTTCGGTTCGGTTTTGTATACAAAAATTTCAGTTAACCGAACTAACTGAATTTTTATTTTTTATTTTTATATTTCCAAATATTTTTTTAAAAAATATATAGTAATTTAATATAAAAATACAAAAATAATTCATATTTTTAAAATATTCGGTTCGGTTTTTCACATATAATTTTTGATTCAGTTCGATTTTGGACCTAATTTGGTTCGGTTCAATTTTAAATTTTTTAAATTCAGTTAATTCGGTTTAATCATAAAAACACCCCAAAACCGACCGAACCGACCGAATACACACCCCTATGCGTAGTTGCTATTAGCTCATACCATAAGTTATTAAGTTAAATCTTACAATAAGTAAAGGTGAGTAACAACCGAAAGAAGAATTCAATTTAGTTTTTTTTAATTTTTTTACCCAAAAAATGTGTTTATACATATAACATTCAAATACATAAGGAAAACAAGTATGATTTGATCAAAAGAATATATTCATTTTGACACTTCGATCTTATTTTAAAACTTTCAATAAAATATTTAAAATATAAAAACATTATCAACAACAATTAAGATTAGCAATTCTTTTTTAATAAAAAAAAGATTAGCAATT
This sequence comes from Macaranga tanarius, assembly GCA_949673435.1. Lineage (NCBI taxonomy): Eukaryota > Viridiplantae > Streptophyta > Magnoliopsida > Malpighiales > Euphorbiaceae > Macaranga > Macaranga tanarius. The sequence continues at coordinate 706 of CATIWO010056426.1, read as the reverse complement.
CTTTTTAGAAGGAATTAGCTTATGGTTTCTCTCTCCTTTTGCTTCTGGTGTAAGCTTACAGTTTTTTCTCTTCTTTTTGCTAGTTTTTGGATGATTTTTTTGGCCAATATTTAACTAAAAATCACCAAAATACTTAATGTTTGTATAATATTTGTGTATATTTGCTTCTATTATTGTTGTCCTTTTGACTTAAACTGGGTAATATACCCTCTTTCTTCAATATGAATTTATGGATTCATTTGAATTATGTTTACTATATAGGTTTGATCTCATATATTTGTTGATGACGGTATTTGAAGAAGTATATGAGATTTTCTTTGCTGTCTCATTTTCAAGATTAAAATTAGATTTGAGAGTGTTGAAATATGTTTTGATAGCTATTTAAGGAGTTTTTCATCCTCTTTCTTTTTTGTGGTTGTTTATACAACATTCTCTACATATTATATGTAACATCCTATTTTAGATTCTCCTAAGTTCTAATCTTGGTTTTTTTGGACTTATTTGTTATGAAAATAAGTTCTGAGGTTTGTTTTGTGCCTAAGGAGCATTCAGGGGTCAAAATGGATATTTTATATTTTCAAAAAAAAAATGAAATGGTTTACTACTATAGCAAACCCTTCTCTTTTATGTTTTCCTGTAGAAGAAGAGAAATCAACTTCATTTTCTTCATTTTCCTTATTTTCTTCTTCCTCCACGTTTTTCTTCT
>CATIWO010056412.1:0-11730 GCA_949673435.1 Macaranga tanarius | reverse complement strand
AACTTATCTAACATTGTACTAAGGGTAAATATTCAAATAAACAAACACTTTGATCCAAATGAATATATCATTGCCATGGGGATAAATATACAATGTCTATATACACATGAATGGCCATAGGGCACATCTATACTAACAATTATTACTAACCAAAATGTAAAGTAAGTCCATGATTAATCCTTGCATGTATCACAAGCAAATAATTAATAAAATACAACTCTTGCATATTAAGTAAAAAAATTTTGTGAACAGGATCGTGAACAGTAATTTTTTTTAATGCATCTTTAGTCACAACTCTTGACAACACTTACAATTAACATAATCTATATTTACAACACTTGTAAATATCAATATATATAATCATAACTCGTACAATTATCAATATTTTTAGCATGTATATCATATGATAGATGGCTTTGATACCACTTGAAGGAAGTATGGATCATGCAACAACTAAAAGTGTGGAATTTTAAAATTTTTGAATGTATGAAACACTTACCTCACATATGAACTGCATCCACGCCCATAGATCATATCACATGGCAAATACATAGCTAAACATGCATCTAGGACAACATAATACATCAACAAACAACCAAGTCATGCATTCAAGTTGGTAACTAAGGGTTTGGTAAGACTTACAAAACTCCAAGTTGGTAGCACGCTTGATAAACTTTGGTTGATGTTAATCTACAAGCTCCTAGCTCCCCAAATGTAAAGCCTCTAGCTTGAAACACATAAGAGCACAAGGATGATCTTCAAAGATGGTGAACCTCTACCCACAAGCCTCTCTTCTTTGACCCAAGAGCTTATTAGAGCGACTCCAAGCTTGAACGTATAAAACAAGAATGCAACCTCTAATGGATGATGGACTTTAAACTTGTACAACTCTTGTACAACAATGGATTTTTCTTGAAAGCACACAAATCTTGTGTATATATGAATTTTATACACTTTAAGAAGAAGAAGGAAGAAGACACTTTCAATCCTTCTTTCTCTTTTGTAAGAATATCAAATTTTGCTCTCAAATTTGAATTAGCATTAGTCGGCTTGGTTGTCTCTACACCCTCCACTAACTATCAACAAAAACAATTTGATAATAGTTTGATAATAGCTTGAGTATCTCATACTCAAGCCACATGTATAGCCATATCTTGAGTGTCTCACCTTCAAGCCACATGAATTGCTATAGCTTGAGTATCTCATACTCAAGCTACATGCATTGCTATATATTAAGTGTCTCATACTCAATTTATATGCATGGATTTGCTTTTCAAGTGAGTGGGTTGTGTTTGGTTACATGGATAACCTTAGCCTTGATATTATTAACACCTAATAGATATGGGCTAAGCTTGTGGGCATATGGGCTTCTCTACACTTAGAGAAGGCCCACTCCATACCAACTAGACAACTTATGGGCTTACTTAAGCTCTTTAAATAAAGCCCCATCCTAAGTCCATTTTAAGTCCATCTTCATCAATATATATGATCCATCTCATGGCCCATCTTTATCAATATATATGGTCCATCTCATAGCCCATCTTTATTAATATATATAGTCAATCTCATGGGCCATATTTGAATGCATTTGGAGGCAAATATTAATCTAGTCCTTAAAGTTAATATCACACATTAAATCAAGTCCAAATTAATATTTTTTTAATTACAATTTAGTCCTAATCTTTGAATTTAGATTTCGAGATGTGCTAGATCCTAGCATATGTACAAATCCAATTCATTTAATTTAATTACTTAATTAAACTCTTTAATTAATAATCAAATTAATAGTAATCTTCTCAAGTGCAACCCTTGTGCGTGTGACTTACTAGGTTCAAGTCTAAATGGCAATAGGAAATAATATGAACACTTAATATTATGGAAACACCTTTCCATACTAAATGTGAAAATCCCAATTAATCACATTTAGCTCCCATAAGTCGTAAGTGACCCCTAACATAGATGTCACGACTACCCATATAGAAATGAATGATTAATGTAGATCTACAAGAACTATAGAATATAATTACCGTGCACTAAATATTCCTTCATTACAAGATCCCGATATCGACTAGAGTTATAGTTTAGTCAAACTCTAATTGCTTCAATCATATGACCTCATCTTAAGTTCCATTCTCGATAAAATATGACTTCTACTAGAAACTCTTTCTAGCACCGAAACTCTTTTCGAGTAAGTCGAGTTTGACCTAACTAGGTACTTATTCATCAAGAATAACTTAGATAGTATAGGATCTTATCCCGGTTCACTCCAGGTAATGAATTCCATCTTAGTCGATCACTTATCCCTACATATAACCAACTAGAGCCACCACATGCCATATACCCATGCATGGCTAGCACAAGTATTTTAGTGATAACAAACTCTAACCAACCATATGTGGATGACCATATCACCTCAGGTCAAAGGACCATATGTACCATTATGTCGAAGATTGTGATTGTTGACAAAAGTGAATTTCCATGCAATTATAAATCTTACGTCACATGTTCTATCCACCCATCACATGAGTATCCATGTGTCTATTTTGATATCTAATATCAAGTAGCATGAGACTCACTATCTCCCACTATCGATATCACATACCGATCAAGGAAAATAGATAGAGGTGATGGTCTAGGGATTAATACTACCCATATATTAATCCAATGACTATGAACATTTATAGCATATGTACCAAATGAGTTTGACACTCATATTATCAACTCTTGATAATAAACTCATTCAACAAAATACTAAGGGTAAATATTCAAATAAACTTAACACTTAATTTAAATGAATATTTTATTACCATAGGGATAAATATACAATGTCTACATACAGTAATGGCCCTAGGGCACATCTATACTAACAATATATATATATTTCGCGATGTTGTGAAATTTATAGGAGAAATTTCTTTTTCTATTGTATAATTCACTTATAATTTCAAAATTTCTATCCAGAATGTTATTCCAATTGGTAAAAGAAAAACTATGTTCTTTCATAAAATAATATTCAACTTTTTTAAAATATTTTAAAAATTGACTCCTAAATGTAATGTGAGACACTACACTAAAAATGATATATAAAAATATATTTATTTCTCTCTATAAGTTATTTATTAGTCTCTAAAACTTTTAGAGACTGATAAATAATAAAACAAAATATTGTTGTCCCGATAGCAAATAAGTGACATAAATTGAGATAAAAAAAATATTAGTCACTAATATGATATTTAGTGGTAAATGTAATTATTTTAAAAAATAACTTATAATGACAAATTAGTTATCACTCTATTTACCTTTAAAAACTATAATAACTGTCACTAAATATGCTAATTATAATAGTTATTTATTATTAAAAACTATAATAATTATCACTAAAAGTATCAATTATGACAAATTAAATAGTTTTTATTAATTTTTAATGACAAATTCTTTTAAATTTTTATAATTTTAAATATATACATAACAAATCATAATATCTTTAAAATAAATATTTAGTCCATATTTTTTATTTTTGTAAGACTTCTTTATTACTAGTTATTTATTAAATAATTATATTATTATAATCTTAATTTTTTAAATCATGAACAATAATTATAATTGAAAAAAATTGTATAATGTGTTCAACATACATAATATTTATGTATACAATAATTTTTTTAAAAAATTAACATCAAATGTTAGAGAATTCCTACTAAGATGACACAACATAATAAAATTAATACAAAGATGAAATAGAATAAATCTTTCATAACTGTTTGTGATTCATCCACAAGCGTACGGTTTCGCAGTAGTAATAAAATATCGTTCCCACATGGACTACTATTTAGCCATCTATTAGGTTGTTTCTAATTGTTCAAAGCAATCAATAAAGATTTAAACTAATTATAGCAACTTAATGAAAACAAAAAGAAATCAGTGACACTTAAAATTAAAGTAAAAATCAATAACAATGAGGATTCCTATGGATTGAATTTATTAAAAAATATTAAAGCCTTAATTACAATGGATTCTTTAAATGTGCACATCCTAAGGTTTCTTAAGTCTTGGTTAATCTCTCTCAAACATTAACCAATTATGGTTTACCAATTTCAATTAAACTTCATAAGCCAAATTCTCATTTAAAGCTACGGAATTAATTTTAATTCATAAACTATCTAAACACACTCGATTGGAATTTATTTAATTTGGTCATCTCTAACCTCAAACTAAACAAACATGTGTTTATAGATCAGTTAGAATTAAATTTCTCAATTATTAACCCTAGTTAAGACTATGTCAATTACAAGAGTATATAAACACAATATGCAACAAAACTAAAAATCCATTGAATTAAATCCTCAATCTTGTCAAATCATACAATCCCTAATAAAAGAAATCTAACAATCCATAACAACTAAATAATCTATAAAAACATGAAATGCACCCGTGATGAAATACAAGAAATTTTCAAGAGAAAAGTAGAAGAATAAAACTCTAGGTCTTCTTGCTTCCTTTCGATCTCCTTCAAATCCTTATGTTTTCTCTATGGTTTCTCCCTCTCTTTTCTTTCCATAAATCTCCTATTTATAGCCTCCTAAAAAATTTCTTTTTTCTCCCCAAAAATACGGGAATAATTAGCCTTTTTAATATTAGATTTCGGCTGTCGCAGCTTTTGCTGCCCTAGTAGCCAAGAATTCTGCTTTCAGTCCATCCTACTATAGTAGAAATTTTGCTCTAGCAACCGAGAATGGTGCACCATGGATCTCAATTTTGTCCATTTTCAACTTGTTTTTCACCTTCTTTTCACCTACACAAACACACACAATTAAAACCAACTTAATTTACTAAAATTAACCCTATTCTAACACAATTAAACTAAAAATCACACAAAACACACAACAAAATAAATACATCCTAAACCACAATCAAATTTCCCCACACTTGAATCTTTGTTTGTCCTCAAACAAACCACATAGAAAACCACTCATCAATTCAATGAATTAAACACATTAGCTAGTTTAACTCAAATTTCCATCATTATCCCCATTTAATATAAAACTTAGTACTAGTAAACTACACTAATAACTCAAGGCTAAAAATGCAACAATTACCAAGTAGAGAGCAAACTTTCCAATTGAATTCATGAAAAATTTCACAAGTAAAAACCCAAGAATGATGAAAATAGATAATTTTTATTAACTCAACACACAACACATAATAAATGTTTTTTTTTAAAATCATTGATGTGAGTGCATTTTATGCTCCATCTCACATTATTATTAAATTAATTTTTTTCATTGGATGAGTGCATTTTTTATGCTCCATCTCATCCAAATTTTTTTTTTCAATATATTAAGATTAGAGAACTTTATTATTGAAATTAAAACTACCTATAAATACCATTCTTGAAACATCAAATTATGAACATTCAATCATTCAAAAGAGAAGTAAGCATTAAATTCATTAAAACCCAAAATCCTTAACCTCAAGTTATCAATCAAGTTTAACAAGCAAAAAATAAGCATTAAAAGGGGATTATAACACAAATTTAAGAAAACTATACCAATGTCTCAAATTCACAATATTGATAAGCTACAAAAATTCAAGAGTGTGATCATTGAATCGTGAGCTACCTCATGCATGATAATGAATCTAAGATTCACATAACCTAATTCTAATTAACCTAAATGCAACCTAAAACATTAAGAATTAAACTAATAACATCATAAAAACTTCTCTAACTATATGCACATAAAATGCATGAAATGCACCCTCCCCCACACTTGAACATCACATTGTCCTCAATGTGAAACCAAGTATGGTGACAATACATAATAAACACATAAAAACCAAATGAATAAAATAAAAAAATTCAAAAAATGAAAGTGACAGTCACTACCCTTTTAATGGCGAGCCCGGTAGGGAAGGTGAAGGTGAAGGCAAAGAGATGACATGGCCTAGAATTTCCAAAAAATGCCAGAGCTTGTAATTGGTGTATCATTGCTCCCATAAGATGTCTGTAAGTTGCTAATCAACATCATCAAAGTGGGCCTCAATCTTCTTCTCAAAGGCATCAAGTTAATAAAGGACTTAATGCTAACCTACCTCACCACTATTAGGTGCATCTTCAAAGTCATCAACATCCACCATATCTTTATCAAATGAATAATCCACCGATGGTTGACTTACTACTACAACTGTATGAGAACTACAAATACATAGATGATCACTAGTGGAACGCAAGTGGAAACACTTATGAATATGAGGTGCCCGAAGGGTATTACATTCGATAATAACCTCTCCTCTGATAAATGCAGTTAGTGTAAAGAGACCGGTGTGAAAAATCATGGGAGCTATTAGGCTTAATGAGCTGAAAATACAAAGCAAGTCCTAACACAATGTGTCCCATGGAAAGTGTAGCCTTAGGTACCTTTGCTACATGCCACATAGTCTTAAAAACAAATTCAGTAGTATAAACTCTCTAATTATTGTGCACGCACCACAAAATAAAGTGTTCATTCCTAGACACTTTAGTACTCTCTTTCTTACCAAAAATATTATGAGCCATGAATTTATGCATAAGTAAGTAACTATAGTCTATAATAAACCCATCTGGCATTAAATGAGCACCAAAAAAGGATTGACCGCCCACAATGGATTTCAAAAAAGTACGAGCATTATAAGCAGAGGGTGGATCACAAAGGCCACCTCTAAGAAATCCAACCACATGAAACATTAACTCAGGATCAATAGTGTAATTATTACCGAAAAATTAACAAGAAAAAATATTGTGGCTCTTATCTTTCAATTTCAATGTAGTGTAAAATTCAAGCATAATCTCATAGTAGGAATCAAACTTAAGAGTCATAATATTTTTTTATCCTAGTCTATCATACAGTTGATCAATTGGTGAATCAAATGAATAGTTTTCAAAGCATCATTATTAAAAAACTTAGCTCTAACTACATTCTTATAAAAAATAGTTTGGAATTTCTGACCTTCTTCGTGTGTATAAATTGGAAAGGGAGCATTGTATTAATCAGCAAGATTAATTTGTTCGAAGTCTTCATCTTAAACAATTTCTTTACCCTTGCTCATTCTTGCAGCTGCTTTTTTTATCCTAGGCATATTGTGAGGAGATGTTGAATTGGAGCTGGCTGCGTGATGGATCTAGATGTAGAGTGAAGGAAGATGTTAAATTGCCGGTGATTAGAGAAGTTGGTGGGAAGAGCATAGAAGAGATAAGAGTTAGGTGTAAAAGAAACAAAGAGAAAAGAAAAGAGGTAGAGTTTAAGTGTAAATAGAACTATGTTTCTATTTTCAAACATGTTTTCTTTTTTAATTTTTTAGTTGTTGTCACAACTTTACCTGTGACAACAATCGAGAGTTTGCGATGTGAGAGAACTGAGTCTGCGAGGGTAGGCTTCTTCTGCGACAGTAGCCGAGGCTTGTGATGCGAGGATGAGACTGATGTTGCGAGGGCAGTAGTTCATGTAACAGCAGCCAAGGCTTGTAATGCGAGGGAGAGACCGATGCTATGAGGGCAGCAGTTCCTACGACAGCAGCTGAAGCTTATGATGTGATAGTGAGACCGATCCTGCGAGGGTAGCAGTTCCTGTGATAGCAGTAGAGGCAAGACTGAATGGCTAAGAGTGTGAATTTTATGCTAGTAGATTTAGCTGCTCTCGCAGTAACCTAACTTTGCTGTTGTTGTAGAAACTTTGAAATATCCATGTCATGTGGAATGAATATACTGCACCTAAAAATAAATTAAATAAAAAAATGGAATTCAATAGTGAATTTGCTAACAATAAATACTAAAAAGAATAATAATTAAACAATTTTAAACAAGATAAACTTAACACCTATAAACTCAATAATTAACTAGATCTAAGTACTAAAAAAAAAGTGGAAAGCAAATTAAAAATGCTAATTTAAGGTCATTAGCTTGGCCAACTCCCAAGGATGATTAATGCAGATGTTGGAAAATGAGAGTTTCCCTCTTATTGGGCAATAAACTTCTGTAAAATAACTTGCATCTTTGCCCATTAACTTTGAAATTTTCTTCTTTTTTGTTTATTTATTCTAAAGCTCCGTGAGGAAAAACATTAATCACCTTAAATGGTCCACTCCACCTCAACTTAAGTTTACCTTGATACAAGCGTAAACGAGAGTTAAACAATAAAACTAAATCACCAACATGAAATATCTTATTAAGGATATAAGCATCATGCCATTTCTTTATTTTTTCCTTAAAAAGTTTGGCATTTTTATAGGCCTACAATCGAATCTCATCGAGCTTATTGAGTTACAACCTTCTCTTTTCTCATGCTGCTTTCATATCTAAATTTAATTGCTTGATAGCCCAATATGCTTTATATTCTAATTTCGCATGAAGATGACAAGCTTTTCCAAAAACTAGTTGATATGGTGATAAGCCAATGGGTGCCTTAAATGTTGTACGATATGCCCACAAGGAATCATCAAGTTTTGTTGCCTAATCCTTATTTGAAGTTCCCACTATTTTCTCTAGAATTTTCTTAAGTTTGCAATTTGTAACTTCAACTTGCCCACTTTGTTTGAAGATGATATGGGGTGTCAATTTTATGGTGCACGCCATATTTCTTAAGTAAAAACTTAAACTGTTTGTTACAAAAATATGACCCCCATCACTAATCACTGCCCTAGGCACTATAAATCTAGTAAATAATTTTTTAATGAACTGTATAACCACTTTTGCATTATTTATAGGTAATGCAAGTGCCTCTTCCCATTTGGAAAAGTAATCCACACTAACCAAAATATACTGATTTCCAAAGGATGAAGGAAACTGTCCCATAAAGTCTAAGCCCCATACATTAAAAATTTCCACTTCTTGAATGAAAGTTAATGGAATTTCATGCCTTTTAGAAATGTTACCTATTCGTTGGCATCTATTACAATGAAGTATAAACTCTATAGCATCTTTGAATAATGTAGGCCAAAAGAATCCACATTCAAGTACTCTGGCATTTGTTTTTGTTGCTCCAAAGTGCCCACCATAAGCTGAATCACAGTAATGAGATAGAACTTCATAGATTTCTGAGTTAGGTATGCATCTCTGAATGATCCCATCCCCATAAATCTTATAGAGGTACGGTTCCTCCCACAAGTATTACCGCACTTCATACAAGAATTTCTTTTTCTATTAAAAAGAGATCTACTTAGGCAGAACACCTCCCACTATATAGTTTGCAATGTCAGCATGCCAAGGTATGGTAGCATGTTGTAATGCCAAAAGGAATTCATCGAGGAAACTATCATCAAGGATGAAAGGCTCACTATTATTATGCTCCCACTCAAGTCTAAATAAGTGATCTGCTACTAAATTCTCTGAAACTTTCTTATCCTTAATTTCTAAGTTGAATTCTTACAACAATAGCACCCACCTGATAAGTCGAGTTTTCCATCTTTCTTGGCCAAAAGGTACCGACTTGCTACATGATTTATATAAATAATTACCTTGGAACCAAGAAGGTAGGAATGAAACTTATCAACTGCAAAAACCACAGCTAGCATTTCTTTTTTCGTTGTGTTATAATTAAGTTGTGCATATGCTAGCGTTTGACTTCCATAATAGATAACATGAAGCTTGTTCTCCTTTCTTTTCCCGAGTACAGCTCCAATGGCATCACACATTATTTAGTGACCAATATGAAGGTGTAATAATTTTCAACCTATTAAAAGCACACAAACAATAATCATTGAAAATAAAAGGTACATCTTTAACCAATAAATTAGTTAGAGGTTTAGCAATTAAAAAATGTTTTTTAATAAAACATCGATAAAAACCATCATGGCCTAGAAAACCTCTAACTCCTTTTATTGATGTGGGAGGTGGTAGCTTCTCTATAATTTCCATCTTAGCTCGATCAACCTTGATGCCCTTGCTTGAAATTTTATGGCCTATGACTATCCCTTCATCTACCATAAAATGGAATTTCTCCCAATTTAATATAAGGTTAGTCTCTTCACTTCTTTTAAGAACTCTGTCAAGGTTAGTCAAGCACAAATTAAAAGAATCAGCAAAAATAGAAAAGTCATCCATGAATACTACCATGATGTCCTTAATTAAGTCAAAGAAAATTATCATCATGCATCTTTGAAAGGTGGCAGGTGCATTACATAATCCAAATGGTATTCGGAGATAAGCAAAAGTGCCATAAGGATATGTAAAGGTTATTTTCTCTTGATCCTCAGGAAAAATGAAAATTTGGTTGTAACTATAATATCCATCTAGAAAATAATACTATCCATATCATACTATTCTCTCCAACATCTGATCTATAAAAGGGAGGGGAAAATGGTCTTTTCTAGTAGTGGTATTCAATTTCCTATAATCTATACAAACTCTCCACCCATCCACTACTCTCTCAGAAATCAATTCCCCTTCCTCATTCTTAATCACAGTCATCCTACTCTTTTTAGGCATACACTGTATTGGACTAACCCATTCACTATCAGAAATAGGATATATAATCCCTATATCTAAAAGTTTCACTATTTCCTTCTTCACTGATTCCTTCATGTTTGGGTTTAACCTTCTTTGTCTCTTAGTTATGGCCTTGTATCCATCCTCTATATGAATTCTATGCATCACTAGAGAAGGTCTAATTCCCTTCATGTCAGAGATTTGCCAACCTAAAGCCCAAATTCACCCCTTACTACCTCATATAACCTTTTCTTTGGCTCAATGGACAATTTATTTGAAATGATAATGGGTAATGTATTGCCTTCTCCAAAAAGGTATACTTGAGATAGTTAGGTAATAGTTTGAGCTCAAGTTTGGGAGGTTTTACTATAGAGGGAGGGGTTAGATTGTCACTCTGGTGAGCATAAATCTACAAGCATATAGAATCGCAACCAGTAGTAATAAAATATCATCCTATAGAGATTGGAGAATTGATTATTGAAATAATCATTATGTTTGTTTATTTAGACAACGAAATAGAGTTTGGATTCTTTAAGAACTAACAATAAATAAAAATAAAGAAAAACTCAAATTTAATTAAAGTTTAAAAGCTAGGGTTCCTTATTCTTAATTAACCATTTCAAAGGATTGATTAACATCTAGATCCACACTAGTTCTAATTTATCTTGAAGGGATCTTAAAAACTATAGATCTTCCTCTCAGATAAACCTATAATTAATTAGAGATTAATCAACATTAAGTTAACCGGCTCTCACCAACCTAATGTCTTTTAATTCCAAATTTAAACACAACCTTTAATCAATATTGATCCAGTTAATTGTCTCTCAACTAACTAAGCAATCAATAGGTCATTGCCATTTCCTACAAAACCTATCTCTCGATTAAGCCTATAGTGTCAATTCAATCTTAGGTTGGCCAGGCCCAAAATGACATTAAGCACAACAATAACCAATGAATTGAAACAAACAACCTAACAATAAGCACAATAAGCACATGGTAATTTAGAATAAGAACCTGAAAGGAAACATGCTATGCAACATACTAAAGCGGAAGTGTATGCCAAAAAGGGTGAAAAACAAAAATTTTCACTTGCATAGTTCTTCATCAAATGAAGAATTCCTTGCCCAATATCCAATTTGCAATTAACACATAGCTAAAAATAAATACAACAAGCAAACAAACACAACCACTTCGAAGAACAAGTGCAAGAACAACTCACAAACTCCAAGTGTGTGAAGTAGACTCCACTTGATTCTTCAAGCTTTGTGATGTTG
>CATIWO010056384.1:0-13652 GCA_949673435.1 Macaranga tanarius | reverse complement strand
ATTGAAGAAGCTTTCATAAGCTCTTTGGTCTTATTTAAGAGAGGCTTGTGTGGAGAGCTTGATACATCTTTAAGATCATCACTTGAAGCAAACTGTGTGTCTCGAGCTAGAGGTTTCACGTTTGGGAAACTCGGAGCTAGTAGATTCAACAACCAAAGCTTGTCGAGCATTCTACTTACTAAGGATTATTGTAAGTGTTACTTAACTCTTAGTATGTAGGACTTGTAATATGATTACATGACTACTTTGCTTGTTGATAAAATAATATCCATGATGCATGATTAGTTGTGTAAATACATGTGATTTGGTTCTTGGGGCATGAATGGATTCAAACTTGGTGCAAGTGTTGCATGCTTCTAAAAATTTTAAAATTCCATATATGTGGTTGCTTTGATTTTCCATTCCCTTCAAATGGTATCAGAGCCACTTATCACATGATTTACATGCTAAAAGGTTCATAATTGTAAAAGTTGTAATTATATGTGTTGAAATTTGCAAGTGTTATGAATTTGGAGCATTTGAGTGATTGCAAGAGTTGTGATCATTTTGTTCTTTTGTATGTTGATTTGTATGCTAAAATATGGCTATTTACAAGTGTTGTAAATATTGCTAAATGTACATTATGTTAGTTATAAGTGTTATGGCTAATTTTTGCATGTTTGGACCACCAAAATATGATTTTTGAGCCATATTTCGGCCAGGACAGTGACGCTCATGAGCCAGAGCACTACGCTTACGACCGTCAGCATAGCTCGTGAGCGTCACTGCCTTCAAATCTTCAAGCATCTTCAAGACACGATAGAACTTGAGTTTTTAAACCACATTAGCTTAAATGCTTCTTGGAAATATTTTAAACATGTTTTGCTTGAATTAATCATTTTTAATAACATGAAAAGTTTGTATTTAATTAAATGATTATTTGACTTGCTAATTCATAAAATATGCAATAGTTACATTTTAAGTGAAAATATGCTTGTCATTCATGCAAGGATGATCATGGACTTAGTTATATCTTGAATTTGTAATAATGATTAAGTTTATTATTATAATTATGTAATTAAGTGTTAGTTACATAGATTAAGATATAAATTTATTTGCCTTGGTATGCCAAGGATGAAATGTAAAAAATGAAGAGTTCATTAGAGGCCCATGAAGAGTTCATTGGTGGCCCATTCTACCTTGGAGGTCCAAAGGCAAAGCCTATGGAGATGGAGTTCAAGGAGGCTCATGGCATGAAGGCCTTTCATGGGCTAGGCCCATAAATAATAGTTCTAAGAGTTAGAATTTAATTAGGAAAGGCCCATGATCACTCCTTATTTGTGCATCCATTATGCATGTGCAATGTATATACGAGATATGTATGTTGATGCATGCTATATATATATATAATATATATATAGATGGATGTATGTTAGCTAGCAATGTATGTATAAGATATGTATATTGTAAAAATGGCTAATGTGCAAAGTGAGACCTTAATAATAAAGGCCTAAAAACCTTCCAATCAAATTTAGGTCTAGGCTCTCCATTGGAGCAATAACATGCATGGTTTTGGGTTTGTGTGCACCAGCTATGGATACATAGGGGTGTGTAAAAGGCCCAAGAGATTCATGTGGTGTTATTGTTAAACATGAGATGTTGTGGGTGTATGGATACACTGTGGGCCAAGAATGACAAATAGGCGTACCTGAGGTTTGTAGTGTTCAAATCCATATACTTCACTAATCCAATGGTATGGACTTAACTAATGCCAAAGGCCAAGAATGGCAATGCATACCTGAGGCCCGTAACATTAGGAGCCGGATTAATAGAACCTCACATGAGATGTGATGGACAAGAGTTGTCCACTTAATGACAACCAATATTTCAAGAATGGCAATGTGTACCTGAGGGGTATTAGTGGCCCATTAAGAACTCTATTACCCACTAGAAATCCATCCAATAAGGGATTTCCGTTTCCTATTTGGAAGTGTAGGATTCTCCAAGTTAGTGGGAGCCCATTATGATTAAAGACCAAATCTAATGGTAATTACAATGACATATAACTAATCAATCTTATTACCTTTTGCAGACTAATTGATAATGTGAGACCATCAAACCCGCTCTCAATCATACTCGATAATAATAGGCTCACGGGCCCTATGTGATAGAGCAAAGCCTACCCTGATCCCTTCCCGAAAATGCTTCATAAGAGGAGCACGAAACTTTTGCTAAATGGAAGGATGACGATATGTAAGCACGTTGCATAATGTGGGCTTCCATGACCACCGAGTTACATCGGCAACATGAGAAGTTCACAAGTGCAAATGAAATCTTACTATACCTACAAGAGTTATTTGGTGAGCATAGTAGGATCGCTAGGTATGAGATATCTAAACGGCTTTTTCGTGCTAAGATGAAAGAAGGAGAGGATGTTAGAGCCCATGTGAACTCCATAATCCGATCAATGGAAGAGCTAAAGAGTCTAGACTTCACAATGGACTTCCACCTCCAAGTGGATATGATCCTCCAATCCCTTCCCGAATCATTCGGGCAAACTATCGCCAACTTTCATATGAACAAAATAGAGTGCACTCTTACAGAGCTATTAAACATGCTTGTGACGGCCCAAAAGGCCATCCAAGGAAGCAAAGGGAAGGAGGTTGCACTTATTGCCTCTTTTAATAAGACTAAGAAGAATAAGGGCGATAAGAAGAACAAGGGTAAGACAAGTGTTGTCAAATCCAAGGAAGGCATAGCCAAGAATAAGGGAAAGTCCACCATGAGGGAGGACAAGGGCAAAGGAAAGTATTTCCACTGCCAAGGAGAGGGACATTGGAAGAGAAATTATTCTAAGTACCTTGAGTCCCTCAAGACTAAGGAAAAGGCAATGATGGAGAAGGTAAGACTTTCTCTAGTTTATTTACTTCTAAATATTCTAAGAGCTCATCTAATGCATAGATATTGGATACCGGTGCTAGTTCTTACATTTGTTCATCCATGCAGGATCTAGCAAATGAGAGAAGGTTGAGGCCTAATAAAGTGACCTTAAAGCTTGGGAATGGAGCAAGTGTTGCAGCCAAGGCTATAGGATCCACTTCTACTGATTTGCTTGATCATATTTTGTTATTAGATGATGTATTGTATGTATCCAATGCTTTCAAAAATATTATCTCTATCTCTAGTTTGACTAGTAAGGGTTATGAATTCTTTTTTAGTAGAGATGTATGTAAAATTTATTTTGAAAATAAATTAATTGGCATGGGTTATGTTATACATGGTTTATATTATGTTGATAATATATCTAATACCATTGAGCCTCAATCTAATATGAATACAATGTTAATTAAAAATACCACTAATTCCAAACATCTTTGGCACTTAAGATTATGTCATATTGCAGAGGATAGGATCACGAAGTTGGAAAAGATGAGAATCTTGAGCAATATTGAATCCATATCCGATCCAACTTATGATGCTTGTCTTCAAGGCAAGATGATAAGGTCACCATTTATTGGACAAATGACAAGATCCAATGAAGTATTGGAAATCATACATAGTGATGTATGTGGGCCATTTAAGGAAATGGCTAGAGGTGGTTTCTACTACTTTATTACCTTTATAGATGATCTATCAAGGTATAGGTACTTGTTTCTTATGAAGAACAAGAGTGAATCCTTTGAAAAGTTCAAGGAGTTCAAGGCCAAAGTAGATAATCAAACCAGGAAAAGTATTAAAACTCTTCAATCCGATCGAGGTGGTGAATACTAAAGTACCAAGTTTATTGAGTTCTTTAAGGAATATGGCATTGTATCATAGCTCACGCCACCTGGAACGCCACAATTAAATGGTGTGTCCGAGAGGTGTAACCGTACCTTATTAGATATGGTACGATCAATGATGAGCTATACGGATCTTCCCATATCACTTTGGGGTTTCGCACTCCAAACAGCCTCCTATATCCTTAATCATGTTCCATCCAAGTCCGTCACTTTCACACCATATGAGATATAGCATAGTAAGGCACCAAGTCTTAAACATGTTAAGATTTTGGGTGCCCGGCATTTATAAAAAAGCTAAAATTGGACAAGTTGGATGTTAAATCGATTAAAGGAAGGTTTGTTGGATATCCTAAAGATAGTTTAGGATATTGTTTTTATCTTCCTATTGAACAAGTTGTTGTTGTAAGTAGAGATGCCATATTTCTTGAGAAAGATTTTTTTAAGAAAGGTGGCAAAGGAAGGAAGATAATGTTAGATGAAGAGTTATCTAAAGAAGCCCAACAAATTGATCACGTAAACATTAATCAACCCGAAGAGCCTATTTCAATTGAGAATGTCATCACACCAACTCCTAGGAGATTTAGTAGGGTATCTTATCCTCCGGAGAGATACGGTTTTCTCTATGATATGCAAGAGTTGCATATACATGAAGAAAGCATTCATGATGATGATCCTACTACATATGAAGAGGCTTTGTATGATAAAGATTCTTCAAAATGGCTTGAAGTAATGAGAACTGAGATGGATTCTATGTATGCTAACCAAGTCTGGACACTTGTTGATCCACCTGAAGGTATCGTACCTATTGGGTGCAAATGGATCTTTAAGAGAAAGATTGGCGTAGACGGGAAGGTGGAAACCTATAAAGCTAGGCTTGTAGTGAAAGGGTTTTACCAAAGGCAAGGGGTTGACTATGAGGAGACCTTATTGCCGATAGCCATACTTAAATCCAATCAAATTTTTCTTGTTATAGCCGCACACTATGATTTTGAGGTTTGACAATTAGATGTCAAGACTGCCTTTCTTAACGGTTATGTTGAGGAAGAGATTTTGATGGAGCAACCCAAGGGTTTTGAATCCGAGGAAAGTTCAAAAGTGTGTAAGCTTAATAAATCAATCTATGGTCTAAAGCAAGCTTTAAGAAGTTGGAATCATCGTTTTGATGAGGCTATCTGTTCTTATGGTTTCATTAAGAATGTGGATGAGCCATGTGTTTATAAGAAGGTTAGTGGGAGCCAACTCACTTTCCTGGTCTTGTATATTGATGACATACTTCTCATTGGCAATGATATCAGTATGATGACTTCTGTGAAAGTATGGTTGTCTAAGACCTTCTCGATGATTGACTTAGGAGAAGCTACCTATATTCTTGGAATTCGAGTCTATAGAGATAGATCGAAGAGAATAATAAGTTTATCTCAAAGTCTTTACTTGGAAAAGGTATTGAAAAGGTTCAACATGATTGATTCCAAAAGAGGATTGTTACCATTTAGGCATGGTATCCACCTTTCCAAGATGATGTCTCCCAAAACATCTAAGGAAATGGCGGAGATGGCTATGGTTCCTTATGCTTCGGCTATAGGAGGCCTAATGTATGCTATGTTGTGTACTAGGCCAGACATTGCCTATGTTATTAGTATGACTAGCAGGTTTCAATCCAACCTAGGTTTGGAGCATTGGATGGTAGTTAAGGCTATCCTTAAGTACTTGAGAAGAACTAAGGATTTAGTCTTAACTTATGGAGGAGGTGACTTACAACTTACAGGTTTCACAGATTCTGACTTCCAGTTAGATGTGGATGATAAAAAGTCTATCTATGGGTTTGTGTTCACTTGTAATAGAGGTGCAGTGAGCTAAAAGAGTTCCAAGCAGAGTATCACTACTGATTCCACTATAGAAGCTGAGTATGTAGCTGCATCGGATGCTGCTAAGGAAGCTGTTTGGATTCAAAAGTTCATCTCCAAACTAGGTGTTGTTCCTTCCATTGAGTCGACAGTTCCTCTCTTCTGTGACAATAATGGAGCCATTGCTTTGGTAAAGGAACCGAGGTCTCATCAGAAATCCAAACACATCGAAAGGCACTTCCATGTTATCAGGAAACTTGTTGGGAAGGGCGATGTACTCGTGCAAAAGGTAGCTTCAGCCGACAATGTGGCTGATTCACTCACTAAGGTGCTTACTCAGCTACAGTTAGAATACCATCTTGAGAAGATGGGTCTTAGATATTATAGCGAATGGCACTAGTGCAAGTGGAAGATTGTTAGTATAGATGTGCCCTAGGGCTATTTTATATGTAAACATTGTATATTAATCCCTTTGGCAATAAAATATTCTTTTAAATAAAGTGTTTGTTTATTTGAATATTTACCTTTAGTATTATGTTAAATAATTTTATTATCAATAGTTGATAATATGAGTGATAAACTCATTTAGTACATATACTATAAATGTTCATAGTTGGTGGATTAATATAAAGGTAGTACTAATCCCTAGAATATCACCTCTATCTATTTTCCTTGATCGGTATATGATACTGATAGTGGGAGGTAGTGAGTCTCATGCTACTTGATATGAGTTTTCAGAATAGACATATGGATACTCATGTGATGAGTGGATCGAACAGTGACACAAGATTTGTGATTGCTTAGGAATTCACTTTAGTCAACAATCACATTCTTTGACATAATTGTGCATATGGTCCTTTGACCTGAGGTGACACGGTCGTCCACATATGGTTGGTTAGAGTTTGTTACCGCTTACATACTTATGCTAGCCATGTATGGGTATATGGCGTGTGGTGGCTCTAGTTGGTTATATGTAGGGATGAGTGATCGCCCAAAATGGAATTCATTACCTGTAGTGAACTGGGATATGATCCTATACTATCTAAGTTATTCTTGATGAATAAGTACTTGGCTAGGTCAAACTCGACATACCAGAAAAGAGTTTCGGTGCTAGAAAAGAGTTTCTAGTAGTAGTCATATTTTATCAAGAATTGAACTTAAGATGAGGTCATATGATTGAGACAATTAGAGTTTGACTAAACCTTGACTCTAGCCAATATCGGGATCTTGTAATGAAGGAACATTTAGTGCACGGTAATTGTGTTCTTTGGTTCTTGTGAATCTACATATAGCATTTATTTCTAATTGGGTAGTCGTGATATCTATGCTAGGCGTCACTCACGACTTATGGGAACTGAATGTAACACATTGGGATTTTACATTCAGTATGAAAAGGTGTTTCTATGATATTAAGTGTTAATATTATTTTTCATTGCCATTTAGACTTGAACCTAGTAAGTCACACACATAAGGGTTGCACTTGTGATGATTAACATTAATTTGATTATTAATTGAAGAGTTTAATTAATTAATTAAATTAATTGAATTGGATTTGCGCATATGCGAGGATCAGCATATCCCGAAATCCGAATTCAAATATTGAAACTTTATTGCATTTAAGCAAATATTAATTTAGGCTTACTTTAATATGAGATATTAAGTTAAAGATTAAATTAATATTAGCTTTCTATATATATATATATATATATACATGGGCCATGAGATGGACCATATGTGTCATGGATTACTTTGTTTAAAGAGTTTGAACTAGTCCACTTGTTATTTATATGAATTGAGTTTTGATTAAAGAGTTTAATCTAGCCCATGAATTGTTTGGATTAAGATTGGGCTATCTCTAATTGTAGAGAAGCCCAAGCCCAAGCCCATTAAGTGTTAATGGAATTAGAATAAGGATGGGGGTATTCATCCAACTAAACTAACCAATTCAAAGATGGGTGGCTTCATTTGTCAAGGTTGTGGAATTCCAAGTCTTTCACTGACTTGGAATGAAGACTTAGAATGGTGACTAGCAATAGTTGCAAGACTAGACTATGAAGACACTAATGGCTTATTAAATAATAAGAAAAAGAAAAGTTTGAGATAACTTTGTGCTAGAATTTTCAGCCAAGAGAGAAAAGAGAGAGTTTTGGTTACTCTAACAAAACAAAAGGAAAATAAAGAGAGTCTTCCTTCTTCCTTAGTTCAATAGTGAACCTTTCTACATCACAAAAGTTGTGATATCTCTCTACACCATCATCTTTGAGAGGAAAACACTAAGTTCCATACCTTCAAGATTGAAGAAGCTTTTACAAACTCTTGGGTCTTATTCAAGAGAGGCTTGTGTGGAGAGTTTGATACATCTTGAAGATCATCACTTGAAGCAAACCGTGTGTCTCGAGCTAGAGGTTTCACATTTGGGAAACTCGGAGCTAGTAGATTCAACATCCAAAGCTTGTTGAGCGTTCTACTCACTAAGGAGTATTGTAAGTGTTACTTAACTCTTAGTATGTAGGACTTGTAATGTAACAGCCCAAGATCACTCGGCCCATGAGGTATTGTCCGCTTTGGCACCGGCCCCAGGCAACGGCCCTCACGGTTTTATCCTCAAAAGGCGCCTCGTGGAGGAAGGGGGCATTGCACCCATATAAGGCATGCCAACTACCCACTTCCATCCGATGTGGGATGTCACAATCCACCCCCCTTAGGGCCCAGCGTCCACGCTGGCACACCGAACCCGAGGATTTGGCTCTGATACCATTTGTAACAGCCCAAGATCACTCGGCCCACGAGGTATTGTCCGCTTTGGCACCGGCCCCAGGCAACGGCCCTCACAGTTTTGTCCTCAAAAGGCACCTCGTGGAGGAAGGGGGCATTGCACCCATATAAGGCATGCCAACTACCCACTTCCATCCAATGTGGGATGTCACATGTAATATGATTACATGACTACTTTGTTTGTTGATAAAATAATGTCCATGATGCATGATTAGTTATGTAAATGCATGTGATTTGGTTCTTAGGGCATGAATAGATTCAAACTTGGTGCAAGCATTGCATGCTTTCAAAAATTTTAAAATTTCACATATTTGATTTCTTTGATTCTCCATTCCCTTCATACATGTGTAAATAATAAGAATTATGAGATGGGCAAGCTGAGTCGGGTGTATAGCTACCCAATGATATATATATATGAGGATGTGAGAAATGGGACTGAGCCGAACGGATAATCCTAGTATGTGACCACTTGTGAGAAATGCACATGTGAGGTGGTTCCGGCCGGAAACTAAACTATTATGTGTTATGAATGAATGACTTTTGGTTTTATGTGATTAGATGTGCTTATTAATGCTTATTGTTGTTATATGTATACATTGGTGTACCTTGAGTATATGATTTATATATTATATAGATATGTGCTATATGAATTCTTGAAGTGGTGTGTATGTATTGATATAAGGTAATAGTTCTTATTTGAATTTAAGCTATTAAATCCTTATTATATATTTGACTTAATTAGTTCTTAAGGAGATGTATATGTATGATTATATTGGTAATTACTTATTGAGTCGCAAGCTTACCCCTTTGCAACTATTTTTTGGAAAATAGTTAGTCCAAGCTTGAAGCTTGCGTAGTTTGTGACTTCTGAAGGTTCGAGGTATGCTTTGTGATACCAACGTCCATCTTCATAAGCACGCATCTCATGCATTTTTGTGTTGATGTTTTGAACATTGAGTTATATGTAGTGATATGTTGGAAATGCACTTTGAGAGTGCATATAAGATTGAGATTGTGAAGTTCGTGTATAAGAATTTTGAAGATGTTAAGTATATATATAAGTATGGATTGTAGAGTTTGTGAATTTGATGGTGTATGTCAAATTTATGTGTGTTATTTGGATGAGTATTTTATGCTTTATACATGAAAACATTATCCCGAAAGCATGTTATGTGTGTTCTATGTGAAATAGGTGTGTTTTAAGCAGGTTTTGGGACAGAGAAAGGGAGGGCTGCCACTAGCCACTGGTGGGCACCAGTGACTGGTGACCATCAGTCCCTCTGGCTGCTTCATAGCACTAGCGATCGCCAATGACTGGCGAGTGCCAATGCCCTCGGCTGAAAGTTGACATTGGCGAGCGCCAATGTCCTGCAAAAAAAATATATAGTTGCATTGTTTTCCCCTATTATTTTACTAGTATATATATGTGTATTATATGTTAAGTTAATAATGTATATGACATGTATATATACTCATAATATAATTGAGTATATTTTTATTTGGACACATGTTTTGGGGTTATTGAAGCCACGTATTGCGGGTCTCATAATTTTACATTTGATTAAGTGAATATGTAGTAGAATGCACTCTAAAATATATTTTTATCACTTTAAAGTTCTAATTACCACTCACTTGAAAATAAAGAGAATCAAAATATAATATTTGTAAATTTTTCTTTAGAAAATAGCTACCTTTTTTATCCATAACTTAAGGTATCCAAATCAAAAATCATTTAAAAAAACATTATACACCTTAAAGCTAATTAAATAAATCATCAATATAAGAAAGATGGTATTTATTATACATTATTACTTTATTCAATTATTTGTAATCAACACACAACCTCAAAGATCCATCCTTCTTGCAAAAAGATAATACTAGAACAAACCAAAAAGAAATCTAAAGTGTATATAACTCTTATCTAATATGTTCAACACTTGCTACTTCAATTCCTTTAACTCTATAAGTGCCATATGACAAGGAGGCATGGATATAGGTTCAGTCCCAAAAACTAATTAAATATAAGACTCAATCTCTCATTCTGAAGGCATACCTAACAGATCCTCAAGAAAAATATTGACGAACTTCTAAACAATATAAACTTGCTCTAAACTTATACTCTCTAATTAAGTGTCTCTAACATAATTTAAACATTACTTACACTTTTTACACAATATATGTCTAGAATTCACGGCAAATATAAAAGAAACACCACTGTGATCTAACTAAAAATGAAACTCTAGTTCTCTAGGAATTTTAAGATTACAAACTTACTAAAATGATCTAAGAACACATGATAGGAAGCTAGTTGATCTATTTTTAGAATCATATCAAAATCAATCATATCCAATAATACAATATCGATTAAAAACTATCTATCCCTAAAATGAACTTTACATCCTTTATAAATAAAGTCTACATTTATATTATCACTCATAGGCATAGCTATTAGTAAAGGACAATTTAATGGTATAGATGGTTAGTCAAATCTAATTGAAAATAAGGAAAGATTAAGTGCAACTAGAATCAAATAACACTCTAGCATCAAATGAACAAATTAGAACTATACTTATAACTATCGTATTAGATGCATAAGCATCCTACTAAGTCAAAGCAAAAACTCTAGCTTGACTTTTAACAATAGATGTCTGACCTCGAGTCTGAACTGATTCTCTACCATTAGAATTCTTGCCACTAAAACCTCTACCAGCTAAACCTTAACCTCCACCATTATACTAAAAAACTAGTTTACCTGTAACAGCCCAAGATCACTAAATGGTATCAGAGCCAAATCCTGGGGCCGGTGCCAAAGCGGACAATACCTCGTGGACCGAGTGATCTTAGGTTGTTACATTACCAGTAATAGCATGAGAGAAATTATAGATTGATTAGTACTTTAGGTACCTTTAATAGTCATATAGTCCTTCCTGTATTATCCAAATTTACTACAATTAAAACAAGCTCAAGTAGCCTAATGGCATGGTCAATCTTCATAATACTTAGCACAATAAGAACATATGGTAGAAGATCATATGGTACTCCAACTATAATCCATAGCCCCCTATTTGATATCTCTAATCTTGCCTTTGAGCTATCTTGAGTTGTTGAACTCCAAGCCCAAAAGTTAAACTGCGAAATTTGTTTATTTCCATAAAAATACCTGTGATGATTCTTTTTCTTATTATAGTCATCATCTCTACTAGTCTGATTACCCTAACCCTCATCTTTAGACCTTTTGTTATGATCACAATTCCTACGCTCATTATCATACATCTCCATCTGCCTAGCTCTGTCAACTACCTCTTTAAAAGCCAATTAGGCCCTTAACTTTTTCAGCGAGGGCCGATTTAGCCTTTTTTTTATTTACTTTTTTTGTTAGTTTAGCCCATTACCTTTTTCATATAAATAAATAAATAATTTTCAACCAATTATAATACCATCTCTAATGCTTTAGTTAGTTAACAAATTAATCATTATTTTAGTCAAGAAATAAAAAATTTAATAAAAAATTAAACTGGTTTTATTTGTAAACAATTATATTTAAAAAGATTCCATATAATGTGGTGGCTCACAAAATGAATTTAAAATACTAATTGCCCACAACTAACAGCTAATTGCTCTCTTCCCGTTCTAATGATACTGGATGTAGGGGTGTTCATGGCCTCCGAAATGGCCGAACTATTCGGTTCGGTTTGCATTTTTAAAATTTTCGAATTTTTTGAACCGAACCGAACCAAAATTTGGTTCGGTTCGGTTTGATTTTATGTAAAAAAAAGTTATATTAACCGAGATAACCGATTTTTTTTATTTTTT
Organism: Macaranga tanarius; assembly: GCA_949673435.1. NCBI lineage: Eukaryota > Viridiplantae > Streptophyta > Magnoliopsida > Malpighiales > Euphorbiaceae > Macaranga > Macaranga tanarius. The sequence continues at coordinate 1,459 of CATIWO010056384.1, read as the reverse complement.
ATTTTAATTTTTCTAAATATTTGTTAAAAATATATACAAATTTAATATAAAAATAATCAATATTTTAAAATTTTTGGTTCGGTTCGGCCGGTTCGGTTTTGGACCAAATTCGGTTCGGTTCTGATTTTTTCAAATTCGGTTATTTCGGTTCGGTCAGAAAATTGCCCAAAAACCGACCGAACCGACCGATGAACACCCCTAACTAGATGGGTTAAATATATCGGTGATCACTAACCTTTACACTTGTTTCATTTTGGGTACTGAACTTTAATTTGGTTCATAGAGGTAACCCAACTTTAATTTTATTTTATCCGGTGGTCACCCGGTGCCGGAAGCCGAATATTCTGAGAATATTCCGGTTGTTAAATATATTGGTGGTCATCAAACTTTACACTTGTTTCCTTTTGGGTACTAAACTTTAATTGATTTCATTTCAGTCACCAAATTCTCAGAATATTCTAAGAATATTCAGCTTCCGGTATCAGGTGACCACCGGATATAATAAAATTAAAGTTGGGTTACCTCTATGAACCAAATTAAAGTTCAGTACCCAAAGTGAAACAAGTGCAAAGTTTAGTGACCACCGGTATATTTAACCCGATATTGGATCGTGTATCGCTAGTTTAAAAAAAAAAAAAAAAAAACTGAGGTTCATCTAGGCTAAAATGTTAGGAATCCTAATTGGCCTTTTTGCCATGGATGGTCTCAAAGGAACTATATGATCATTTAACTTAACTCTAAACCCTCTCTCAAATCTTTTTGCCATGGATGGTCTCAAAGGAACTATATGATCATTTGCCATGGATGGTAAGCAAGCAAGAAAGCTTGCTTGAGGGGGAGGTTCAAACCCCCTCCTCCCCACTTTCACAAAAAAGTGGTTCAACCAATACCCTTTCCGTGTGGGGTCTTAACACCGGATAGCCCTTTCCGTGTGGGGCTTAACACCGGATATCCATGGTAGTAGGGCGGGGTTTACTACCCCCCTTCCCCCCCGCTCTTCCGGGGGCTGACTTTGTTCAAAAAAAAAAAAAAAAAAATCTTCTAATTTTCTTCATATCATTAGGAATTAAAATGCTTGCCATAATGAGCCAACTTGCTGAATTTTATCTTATAATGAGTAATAGTCATGCTATCCTACTACAAATACTCAAATTTTTTAGTCTTAGCCTCTTGAACACTAGGAGGAATTTTTACAGTAAAATAAATTCAAATATAGAGTTTGAGATTGCTGTAAAAACTTTTAATTAGCTATAATATTGTAAAATTGTGCTTGTTTGATTACAGCAAAATATAACAAAAGATATTTTGTTAATTTGTGATAGAGTTCTATCTGAAATAAAACACACACAAATATATATATATATATAAATATATATATATATAAATATATATATATATATATATATATATATATATATATATATATATATATATATATAAATGTACGTATACATGGATG
>CATIWO010056383.1:0-10357 GCA_949673435.1 Macaranga tanarius | reverse complement strand
GTTTATAATAGATTTTTTCCTAAATTATACAATATTACATATAAATGGTAACATTATTTTTTATTTTTTCTCTCTCTTTATATTTGATAAGCATTCAAGTCTTGGAAAATAACTTCCCGTTTGCAAAATGGGAAGTTGTTTTCCCATATTTTTAAGTTATTTTCCTTTGACTTATTTTATTTTGGTAACCAAACATTAGAAAATAAGGGAAAATATTTTCGGGAAGAATATTTTCCGTAAACAAACGGAGCCTTAGTATAAAAATTGTCAATTAGAATCCCAAACTTTTTTTTTTCATCCTTACCGTGTCTTTCATCCATACTAACATCACCATCTCCAAATAAATCTGCTCTACCTTCACATAACAACGTCATCGAGGTAGCAATAGATTGTTTTATTAGTATTCTTTATTATTATTATTATTCACTTGTAATGTAGTAGATGAAGATGAAGTTGCTTGGCTCTGCTAGATTTTTTAATAATAATAATAATAATAATAATAATAATAATAATAAGTTAAAGAAGAAAAAGAAAACTTAACTCATTATCTCACTCTCTACACTTCCATTGTATCATTCATCTCCAATTTCCTTTTCCTTCTTCTTCTTCTTTTTCTGGGTCAATTACGATTGCCCACTTGAGATTTGGCCAAACCCACTAGTTCGTCCGTATATTTTCAAAAGTCAACTAATAACTTCATCGGTTTAATTTTATTAGCTATTTTTTCCTTTCACTAACTAATTACCCCTCTAGTTTTAATATTTTTATTATAAATATGAGGGGGTATTTAGTTAGTAGAAATGGAAAATAGTTTAATAAAATTAAACCTGAAAGGGTATTTTGTTGACTTTTGAAAATGTAGAAATAAACTAGTGAATGAAAACAAAATTCAGGAGGGTGTTAGTAAATTACCTTTTTTTTTTTTGGTTCCTATTCATCACCACTACCACCACCATCACATCCTTCTCTTCCTCCTTAATTCTTCATTTTCAAATTACCCATATACATTAGCAGCTAGTGTTGGCGGTCGCCATCTCTTTTCTTCTTTTTTTCTCTTAATCATCTCTTTCTAGATTTTTATTCCATACATCTATGCAGAGATTCATGGAGATGACCCCTCGAAATCAACACTACTAACTGCCACCAACGACAACAGGAGTAGGAAGCTTAATGACATCCATATAGTATCCCTCTCAAAACCCTTAGACGAGACTCAGCTTCTTGTCTTTGCCTCATATTTGTACTTTTTTTTTTGCATACAAAATGCAAACCATTCTTAAGAAAATAAAAAAAACATAATTTGTATTTTGTTACACTGATTAATCTTTGGAGTTTGAGTTAATCTCTTTCCAAATCTATTGAATTGAATTGTTACCCTGTTGTCTATTTCACTAGCTAGTTATGTAACACTCCGTCTCACGTAGCTCGAGGTGGACAACTAGTATCTAATCTTATATCATGTAACTCGAGATAGATGCTAGAACTTACTTTCTAGTTATCTTTAACACATCCTTAATAAAATTAAATAAACTTAATATATAACATTGAATATAAGTTTATTAGACAAATTTACTTTGAAAACATTAGTTAAGAATATATTAACAACAACTCAATCTGAAGTTTAGTTTATATAATATATTTTTGAGAGTTATATAATTAAAGTTATTGGAAAGTAAATATCAAAATATGAAGAGCTTTTTTATTAACTATAGGTTAATTAATGTTTTAAAATACTTATGAGTTAAGTTCATGAATAAATTTGTAGAGTCAAGTTTAGCAAAAGTCATGTTCATGAATTAGAATTATTACAACCTAGTTATTATGTATTTTGTGTGACCATAGCCATGTAATTCTCTATCAATAATTAAGTAATATAAATCATCTACCCTAGTAGAAGTTTATGAGATTTTTTCAACAAATGGTGTCGGAGCTGTACTTCCTAGGGTTGTATGGTTAGTTTAAAAGAGTGTTTCACAGTTTATACATTTGAGAGAGAAGAGAAAATAAGAAGAGTTTACCTAAACCTATCAAGCATGAAGAAAAAAAAAAGAGATTTTAGTTTAGAAAATTTCAGTATTTTTCTTTTTTAAGTTTTTCTACAGATTTCAGTTACTATTTATGTTAAAATATTTTAACCTTATTTCCTCAAATTTTTTATTCATTTGAGTATTATCAAAATTTGAAAATTCTCGCTCCTTGATTGAGTATAAACCATGACTCGATTTTAAGTCCTATCTTAACTCTATATATACAACGTTCAACGTACACTCGAGAATATGAGTATTACAATTCTTTTCCTCTAAAAATAATTTCATTTTCAAAATTTGATGGGTTCTTATAATAATAATAATATCTCAACCATAAAAATCACTTTATTCCTGATCTACTTTACATACTAACCGTATATTTCCTATCAATAATAATCATTTTTGAATTAACTTATATACCTTAAAATAAATTAAACTTGATCCTAAACCTTAAGTTTACACTTTTAGTAGCATTAATGTTCTTTTTCTCTCTTATTCATATATATATACATCTCTATATGATATCTATTATTACAATAAATAATGTTTATTTAAAATATGCACTAATGTACCATGCAAGTAAACTATGGATTCTAGCCTTAGACTTTAGATCAGGATTAACATTACCCACAGACTCGATCTAATCACTTACTGTTGACTAACAACCTGCTCTCCTCAAGGATCTTTTCCTCGTACTCTCCTTGGTGGCATCCTTTTAAAAAAAATATAACAATACAAATATAAGTAACATGGTTCAAAAGATCATCTTCAAAACTTGTAAGTTATGAACAATTAGTTAAATTGGTAAAGAATGTTTATTCAAAAATCTATGAGTTAGAAAATCAAGAAATAAAACTTGTAAGTAAGAAAATGAGTAACCAAAGTTTTGACACTAAATATTGTCACACCCTGCCTTACATAACCTGAGGTGGATAACTAGTATCTTATCTCATCTCACAAAGTATGAGATGGACATTAGAACTTACTTTCTAGTTATCTTTAACACATCCATAATAAAATTTAATAAACTTAATATATAACATTGAATATAAGTTTATTAGACAAATTTACTTTGAAAACATTAGTTAAGAATATGTTAACAACAACTCAATCTATTAACTATAGGTTAATGAATGTCTAAAATACTTAAAAGTTAAGTTTATGAATGAATTTATAGAGTCAAGTTTATCAAAAGTCATGTTCATGTATTAAAGTTATTATATCATAGTTATATGTATTTTGTGTGACTATAGTCATGCAATTATATCAAGAATTAAGTAATAGAATTCATCTGCCCTATTCTAGTAGAAATTTATAAGATTTTTCTAATAAATGATATCGGAGCTACACTTTCTAATAATAAGAGTTCATGCAAACCTATCAAGCATGAAGGAAAAAAAGAGAAAAAATGAGATTGTAGTTAGAAAATTTCATTATTTTTTTTAGTTTTTCTTGCATATTTCATTTGCTATTTGTATTAAAATGTTCTAACATTATTTCCTCAAAATTTTCATTCATTTGAGTGTTATTAAAATTTAAAAATTCTCGCTCCTTAATAGAGTATGAACCACGACTCAATTCTAAGTCCTATCTTAACTCTATATATACAACGTACGCTCAAGGGTACGGGTGTTACAAGTTATATATGTTGTTAATCATTGATACACATAAATTTCTACTAATAGATGTTTCCGCATATTGGAAACTTCATGAGACTCCTCGAAAATATTTCAGGGCTATTTCTATAAATTTGAAAAATTAGGAAATGCATTTCCAACTTGAAAAATATATATTTTTTGTATTTTTCTAAATAAAAAAGAAGACAAATTGACAAGTAATTATACATTTTTCTTAACTAAACAAAATAATTTCTATAATTATACTAATTAATTGATAGTAATAACTAAAAATTTTCAATATTTATATATGTCTATATATTTTTAATATTTATTTATATACCTTTATATTTTCAATTTTTATATTGTTAAAATATGGATACAGGTCGCCAATGACGGGTTGATTCGACCCAATTCATTAAATTTTTTTGAAAAAGGACAACTGCCAAAAGGCAGTTGCCTTCAATATTACATGAGATGTTACTCCTTTATAAAGGATTGAAAAACAACATAAAATAAGAGATAGATATACATACAGAAAATAGAGAAGAAAACTATGTAAAATCTCCCTATATCAATAGACTAAACTAAAGTAAACTGGGTTGTGAAATTAAAGTGTTTTTCCATCGTGATTAACACTTGATCTAGTGTTAATAATTCAATCTACTTATGGAATCATCAAGAGATAAGTGATCCAAACTTGATTTTATTTTTATTTCTACATTTTAACATTGGTATTAGAGCTTTATTGATGATTCCCATGATAATTTGTTGATTAAATTCATTTTTGAGTGTTTAATTACTTGTTTATATGTTTATGAAATATAGTTGGGGCAACAACTTCGTGCCCATTTTTGAACTAGTATAATGTGTTTTATGCCATGAAATGCATTTAAAGTACGTAATGCAAGCTTTAAAATGATATATATAACATCAAAATTGGTTGTGTGTAGAGAAAGATATGGTTGATCAAAGTTGCCTACTTGAAAACTCGAATTCTGGAATATTTCAGACTTAGAAAAATTCTGAGGTTGAAGATGACTTTTGTGTTACTTCCCAAAATAAGAGTATGAAAGTTAAACACATACTTATAAGTCTCAAAATTAAAATCCGATTGCATTATTGAACTCAGAACAGTCAAAAATAGGGGGTATAAAAAATTTTAAAAACATAATCATTCTCCACGGTGGCGCATGGATTACACGTGCTGATGCCCATGAGTAGACAACAACTGGCTTCTATTTGCAGCCAGCCAAAATAGCCCCATGTACCTTGGTGGCGTGTGGTGGCACATGCAAGCTTTTCAAGCGGCTTTTTTTGACACCGCTACACCACTGGACTCCATATTTTTTATAGAATTTTTCTATAAAATTTTTTTTTCGATAATTAAATTATTTATTTTCTAATTTTCTTTCTGAGTAAAAGAAAATTTAAAATAAAATTATTTTGATTAAGAAAAATTCTAGAACAATATTAGTAATTTTCTAATATTTATGATGGAGTTGAGGTCCAGTGGGAGAAAATTAATTTTTACGAGTATTAAAATTAATTTTTAAGTCATTTTAGTAATTAAAATATAATTTTAATTGAAGTTTTATTGAAAAAATCATAATAAATTGTATATTTATCCGAAAATTTTGATTCTAGATTGGAAAATTTTCTAAAATTAAGTAGAACCCCTATGTATATTATTTGATATATGATTGTGTCTTAAGTTTATATTTTGGACCTATATGCATTTATTTTATAAGTGTTAGCTTGAGATTTATTAACTATCTAATATTTTTTTGTTCTTTCCTTAATGCGTTTAAGGAAAATGTCGCACGTGAAGAGAATATAGTGACTTGATGACTATAGAAAGCTTAGAAGAAATAGACCTGATCCTAATTGGGCTTGGACTATTAGTACTCCTATAGTATGTAGAACTGTAAAACAAAAAGAAAGACTTAGACGATTGATAGTGAATCTCGCTGGATACAAAATGAAGTCTGAGAATACTTTGATTGAATATGTCAAAATTGTCAACCACAAGCTTCAAGAAATAATTCATAATGGAAAAGTATTAAGTGATGATTATAAGTATCATTCTTTATTGTCCACTTTGCCTTTGGATTTTTAGAAAAGTCTGATAAATTGTAGATTTAAAGAAATGATAAGGATTATGGAGATCCGAATAATAATCATTGTCAAATATTAAGTGTAAAGAATATGTCTTATGAGAAATTAGTTTAGTTGTTTTTGGAGGAAAAATACTTGAAAGAATTTAAATAGGACCACCAAACTTACTATTAGTCTAAACCAAAGAACTTTAAAAGGTTATAGCTTTAATTTTTATTGGTTAAACAAAATAGTCCCAAATATTATGGATAAAGAAAATTTTAAAGATGCAATTCTAAGGGAAATTGAGTATAACTAGTTGTAATGTAGTTATTTATATTGTTCTTGTATTATATAATGCAATATGTTTTTTGTATATATCATGAAGTATTTATTTGATTTATATGAATTGTTATGTTAGTACTTCATAATACGGGCATTCTATGATTAGTAGAATTTAGAAAAATTCTCATCTAAAATTATGATTGGCTTAATTTAAATTAAATTATAAAATTTTGTTATTTGAAAAGAATAATGATTGAGAACATAGTCAACTTTCTCATTTAATTCATATAAAAATATTTAATAATTTAATTTGAAATTGCGACTCTATGATATGTATAAGTGATTATATTTATAATGTCTCTTATAGTTTGTGACTAACTATGGCATCCAAAAGTATTATAGTTAAACTAAATAAGGGTAAGAAATTGAATGGTGATAATTACAACATATGGCACCTGAAAATACAATATGTCCTTGAAGAGCAAGAAGCTTTGGAGGCTATTAATAACGTGATGGAAGAGCCCAAAGATGGTGAGAAAAATGAGAACAACGCACAACATAGGCGCTAGATGGCTGCTTTCAATGCTTGAAAAAAGAAGGATTCCACTGCTAGAAGAATTCTCATAAGTTCCACGAATGATGACTTGGTATACGAGTACCAGCAGTATCTGACTGCCAATGCAATGTGAGTTAATTTGAGGGAGAATTTTAGAGGAACAACTTTCTCCAAACTAAGGCAGCATACAATTAAGTTTGACACTTTTAAGAAAATCCCTAATAAGCCTATGAAACAACACTTAAGGGATATATCAAACATGATCATGGAACTTAAAGCAGCTAGGTATAATCTCACTAATGAACAATAAGTCTAAGATATTATTCGGTCTCTCCCAAATAGTTGGGAACATATGAAAATGAAAATGACTCATAATGAGAACATTAAGTCCTTTGCTAACATTGCGCGCCACTTGGAATTGGAAGATGAGCGCCTTGAGGCTGCCAAGCTAAATGCTCATGCATATATGGTTGAATTAAATTCTAATAAGGTTTTTGGATTTAAGCGCTGTAGGTTCAATAATAATTGAAAAGGCAAAGGCAAAATGAGTGAGACTAGACATGGACTAAAGAAAGGAAGCAAGCAATTTAAATGTAAAAGAGGAAAGCATGCTGGAAGAAAGCATAAGACTAAAGTGACTTGTTACAATTATGGTAACTTGGGTCATTTTGCTCGTGAATGCTTTGAGCCTAAAAAGATATTGTCTAATTTAACTTCTTCCAAAAGAAGCTATGTTTCTAAAATTTTTATTTCTAGCATTGTATTGCTTACTGAAACTCATCCTATATGGACTGTAGACTTAGGAGCCATAGACCATGTAGCTGGAGACAGAAATGAATTTGTAGAATTTCATCGACTTCTAAGTAGAACTAAGTGGATCTATATAGGCAATAATGCGAGAGCTAAAGTTAAAAGACTTGACACCTACAAATTAGATTTACAAGAAGGCTGAATCCTGTACCTACATAATGTTCTTTATATTCCTAACATTTGATGAAATTTGGTCTTTGTACTTGCTCTATTAAAATTAGGATATGGTTTGTATATTTTAGGTGAATATATTAAGATTACCCATGGTACTGTTTATTATAGTTGTGGATATATTATGAATGATTTTATGGTGTTGAACACAAACTATTGTAATAGTAATCGTGATGCTTATTTTTCCTTATTCACTGAATCTAGTAATAATAATGCGGATGCATAATTATGGCATGCTAAATTAAGGCATATTGGGAAAGATAGAATGAATAGACTTGCTCATGATGGTCTTTTAATATCAAACACAAAATTTGAATTGCCTACTTGTGAATTTTATTTACAAGGAAAAACTATAAGAAACCATTTAAAAAGGGCATAAGAGCAGGATATCCTTTGTAACTAATATATTCTGATATATATGGACCAATGAATATTAAAGCAAGGCATGGAGCCTCATATTTCATTACATTCATAGATGACTTCATCGATATGGTCATGTTTATTTGATCTCCCATAAATTTGAAGCATTAAATTGCTTTAAGAAATATATAAAAGAGGTTGAGAATCAATTAGACAGAAAAATAAAAGCATTAAGGACTGATTAAGGTATGGAGTATCTATTTGAAAAATTTAAAGAACTATGTAATGAAAAAGGAATTATAAGGCAATTAATGACTCCTAGAACTCCGCAACAAAATGGTATTGTTGAGCAAAGGAATCGAACCTTGCTTGAAATAGTTAAGTCTATAATGGCGCAAGTTAATTATACAACCCTCTAGTTATCTAACAACTAGGAACTGTAACAATCTATTGGAACCTTGCCCAAGGATCTATCTAGCATAAAACCAAAGGAATTAGAACCCAATAGCTATCTAATAGCTAAGAACTCTAATTATCAAGGGGCGAATTCATAACTTAACTTAATAAGCAAATTCAAAAACAAAGCTCTTCACAAGAACTTAAGAAAATTCAATTTCTGAATAGTATCAATATCATGCATGAATTTAATATTTATTATATGTATATATAGACTTCCCTAATCCTAAGCTAATCAAGTTCCTTGTAAGGATAGGATACTAATTCTTATAGGAATTGGAAAACTAATGACTACACTTCTAGATAACCTAAATAACTAATCAACTTATCTCTTAAATAGACTAGGATAAATAAAACAAGATGACAACTAAGTAGATAGACATCTAATTAGGCTAGGAAACAACTAACTAATCTAAATACAATAAGGATAAATAAATAAATAACCAAATTCGCCCTTCTCATTGGGCTGCCATATATGTTGGCCTAATCCTTCATTCTTGGCTTAGAAATAGGATTAACACATAGTCCATGTTGCCCTTTAGTCCAACTCATGTATTTGGACTTCTTTTGGACTAAGTTCTTTATATTGGATTAGATACACATATCTTGGGCTTAACTCCATAGTTGATGGGCTGGTGTTGACCATGAATTGACTTTGACCGTTGACTTGACTTTGACTTTTGACCATGAGTTGACCATTGACCAAATGACTTTGAATAAGCCCCATAATAGCCTCTTTCATCCTCTTAGCTCTAGCTCGTGTAATTGGGCCTCTATCATAGCTTAATGGATCCAAATTCTGCTTGCTTGTTGTAGTAGAATTTGCACCTCCCTCTTTGACTCCTTCCATGGCCGAAGTTGGTGTAGAAACTCCATGATCATTCGCATCAAGAATCATGCGAGCAGAAGAATTCTTCTTCTTCCATGTTTAGTACGCCTCTCTATCCCGCCTATATTGGACAGTGGATACATCTTCAGGCTCAGTCATAACAATGTTGAGCATGTCAAAAACCTCTTGTTCTTCAAGTACATATTGAATTTTCATGCTCCAGACCTCATAATTGTTCCCATTCAACTTTAGGTCCTTGTTAAGCTCAGCAACAACGGACTTGGTGGTAGTTGTCATTGTCGATCCTCGTGATCTTTAATGATTAATGGTTGTACTTCGTTAGGAGAACAGGTAATACACATAACTAATATGCATCCAACATATTAACCAATAAAATCTCCTACTAGACCTAGAATCGAAGAGGTCACTATGTTTCCAATTACCATCCAAGTTCTAATATTTGATATTACTAGTTAAAAGATCATGCATAGTAGTAAAGATTATTGGATCAAACTTTTAAGTTCTAAAACTCTAAAGTTTTATGATCATACAATTGGTCCTTATCATAACAATTTCACATGATGCAATAAATAAACACATTCAAATATTGTATATAAACGCAATTAAATAAGCAAAATAAGAAATTGCATTTATTGATAACATGTCTCTTAAACATTTTATTAAGAAATTGTAAAAGAAACCAAAAACATAAATGAACATCCAAATCCAACAATCATAATAAAATAATAATGTACTAAATATCAAATGATATCACTAAAACAATAGTTACTAAAACTATTTTTAAGGAACTGTCGCATTTAGCATATAAATACCTAACAAGGGGTGAGACTTGTAGAGACTATACTTGAGTCCATAAGGAACAAAGTACAGTATCTCTCTTTTGCATTATAAACACTTTATAATTCGTCCACTTCTTAGGACCATATTTTCAGGAGGAAGAACCACTCTCATCACTCCTCTTATTGATATGATCTTCAAGAATGCTCTTATTGTTAGTGATGTGCCCTAGGCCTATAGTATTATGGCCATATTGTGACTTTGTCTATTTTTCATTATTATAATAAAGAGGCATTTTATCATATTGACTCTATTGAATTCCATGAATGTTTAACTCTATTTAAGATCATCA
>CATIWO010056367.1:0-12851 GCA_949673435.1 Macaranga tanarius | reverse complement strand
TGGAGTTCTTTCTCTCTACGAACCCTAAAGATCAGGGTTAGGGTTAAGGTTTTGAGAATCGACGTACTTGTGTTCTGTTTGCATGCCCCACATCATCAATTGCTCTGATCGTAATGGGTGGTGATCTTGTGACCTATGAGTGGGTTGTGTGAAGTTGATTAATTAGAAATCAACGGCTATGATTCGCTTGTGTTTCCCGCTTCCCTTGTTTGCTTGGTCGTTTTTGGTCTTTCTTTCAATTCTGTTTTGCTGGTTAAGACTCCTAGTCTTTTAGGCAGTTGGCTTTGCTTTTGCGTTGGTTTGTTTTATTTTGATTTTTGTTGGTTTCTGTTTTTTAGTTTAAAGAGGAGTTTTTTCGTCACTTGAGCATTTTCTAATGATTTTTCTCCTCAAGTATTTAATAAAAAATCAAGATTTATTTATAAAAAAAAAACAGCTATATATGATTCACATGATATGAAATGGTGAGTTGGACCATGGCACAAGTTCCACTATTTTCGACCAATTAGGACTAGATCAAATGGTTTAATTGAATGCTCTAAAACTTAAAAGTTTTCGGTTCAAATTCTAGTGGAAGTATATAGTTAAGTACTTTATATCTTTATATATATATTGATGAATGTGAAATCTCCTCTAAACCTGCAAGCACAAGAGAAAGACTAAGATAAGTCTGGAATCCTTAATTCACAGGTTCTCCGATGCTTAAGTTAGAGAAAATATATTCAAGATGATCTAATAAAGAAGAATATGAACCTATATATAGGCATAAAAGACACATATCTAATCCAACTCGAATTGGTATTTTAAGAATCCTTGTCCCTTATTAATTAGGTAATCTTATCCTTATTAATTAATAATTTTTCATATGGACATAAAGTCCTCTTTGGGCTTGAACTTCTAGGTTTGGGCCCATATAGGTCTTCTAGGACTATCAAAAGTCCCCCCCAATAGTATCAAATATTTATGTTCGAGAAAGATCATCGTCCTTTCATCATTTGAACCACTCGCTCAGCTTTTCTTTGACGAGTATAGGGATACTTATATAAAATGGCTGAACCAGGCAGAGGATTCGTTCTTTTATAGAACTTGTTTTACGAGCATCTAAAGAACTCGTTAAACTCCAACGAGCCTTAAGACATTCGTATCTTATGTATGCTTAAGAATCGAATTTTCTTTGGAACTTCGAATGAAACCTCCGAATCCATCCTTGTATTGAAGGGACTCGTCAATCTAAGTGTACGAATATACGGATTGCTATTGAGTTTCCACGTGTCCTAGTGTTCTCTTTAATTGAGGAAAACCTTTTAAATTTCCTTGCGATGTTTTAATACTTTTATATTTCCATCATACCCTTTATCTTGTCAAATGGCAATTTATAACCGTCAATGGCATTTAAGGAATACTAAAATTATTCTTCCATTATAAATTTATCGTCCATCACTTTCACTTTACTCAAAAGATTCTCTCTTTAAAAACCTCCGCTTTCGCTATAGAATCCTCTGCCCTTTCTCTAGAATTTTCTAGTGATAGGAAGCTTGTATCTTCAATTCTCGAGGCTCCCAAGTCATTTTCTTTCCATCTTTTCTTTCGTTTTGATCTTTAAATTTAAACATTTGTAAATTATTTTGTGAAATGGCTCCTAGATTGCCCTTAGATCCTTCTAAATTCCTTCTTTAACTCCTTAGGGGAGTAAACTGTATATATAGGAAGAAGTATAAAATTCCTAAAGAATACAAGCTATTTGAGGCCCACTCTGTCACACTCTCAACTACCATATACACGTGGCCACAATATAAATCAATAGCGTGGCATAAGAAAATTTTCACAAGTAATATATGAAAATATATATTCTCTTATGCACATACATTATCTATTATTCCAACATCGTGTTCATCACTCATGACTATAATATACACATAATATCTTTTCTTAATGTAGTATGTCATATGAGGATGATGATGAGGTATAATGCACTAAGCTCGCCTCTGGCCCACCTGAGGTTACCAACAAATGCAATATGAATTTTTGAGTAAAACCAGGCAAAACAGGAAAACAGAGTTGGCTGGTTGGGTAAGAAAATATATGGCTGTGCCAGTTAGCCCTAACAGCAGAATTAACCTTTCCTCAAAACATAAAAGTTGTAGAGGACACTCTGAAGTTTTCAGAACATTAAACTATTCTCAAATCAGAGATCTATAACTCTAGATATGATAAAAAAAAAATGGGACTAAAAAAACCCAAAATAGAACCCGAATTCAACATATCAAAACCTAGCTCAAATCACCAAAATTAAATACAAGACTTACCAAATAAATGCTCAAATGGCTAATTGATCTCATTAAGCTCCCCGATTTCCTTGCTAGACGTGTAGAAAATTAACAAAAGCTCTCAAAATTAAAACCCTTCTCTTCTTCTTCCTCTCTAAAATTCTCTACACCCTCTACACCAATTACTAATATATATTCACACAAATAATTTCACCAATCATAATTTGTCAACTAAAGCCCAAGGTTTCCCTCTACATAAAGCATGTTTATCTCTTAATAAAATAACACTGCTATTTTAAATTAAATACATAAAAATATTATCATAATATCACTTTTCCCCCTTAATGAACTTGGATTATTTCCAAATAATCCACAACTTTCCATACGATAAATAGGTCTAAACTTATCTTACAAATATACCCCTCTTTACCAAAATACACATATCCCACTTAGATGAAAATTCATAACTTTACTCTCCGTGACATGTAAATAATATGCATGAACATTGCATATAAAAATATATGGGTGTTACACACTCCCATATTAAGGCACATCACAACCCAAACAAGGAAGGCAACCATAATAGAATAGTTATCTATGTTGATTAACTAGAGGGAGGCCTTCGGTTCCCTCTAGACTCCTTCCTTAAAGATTTCTTTCGTGCTTATGCCATAGCCCCAGGACAATTACATCTTAACAGGTATAGATTTCTAACAGCCTTCTGTAAGCTGGTTCATTCGTAAGGTCACGAACCCTCGGTATAGATGCATAGATATATATTTTCTTTAATAAAGAAGAAAGGTGATCTGACCTATTCTATGTCTGCCATACCTGACTTTAGCTTGTTAAAAAATTGGCTGATATTAACTAATCTTGGAGGAATCGGTTCTTTATTATTGAGCATGAATCCGACTTCCTCAATATTCCAATAGTATGGGCAAATGAAGCCCATATTATAAAATGATCTTTGGAGCTTATAGAGAACAATCTTACTTTACTTGCCGAGCTTCATTCTCGATGTTCCACGGTGGAACCTTCAACTAACGCATATATTAAGAAGTTCGTCTATAGGCACGAGCATCCAACAGATGCTGGTGTTTATAGTATCATAGGTGATGTTCAAGAGTCTGAAGGTATTTTCTTACTTTTCCTTTTTACTTTTTGTAGATGGCTAATATCATTAACGATTTCATGGAAGGTATTAATGATTATGTAGATGAGACGCTAAAACCTGACGATCACCCAGACCATCCACTGAGTGTCAAAGATTATAAAATTCCACTATCTTCAAAGGTTACCGTCGATCCTTCAGAGAAATAAAAGGGGCAATGGCCAAGGGGCTCCGAAGATACTTACGAGCTTGCCGTAGATGGGTGTGAGATTCATTTTAAGTGACCGAGAGTCAAAGGATGCCATAATTCCATCTCTTAGTTTGAGAGTCGTGTTAAGAATCTGAGCATCCTTAATCCACTCATTCGAGGTCATCTTTCGGAATGCTTAAGACTGAAGAGAGACATGGCTAAGTGGGAGTGTATTGATAAAAATGATCTCAAAAGCCAAGTGTTCCTAAATCTTATTGAGGTAATCACTTTGTATTATAATTAATGAATTCTTTATGTTCTTATTAACTGTTGTTTCCTTTGGCAGGCTGCATAAGGAATCCTACGGATGGATGATGTTCGTTATATTCACATGAGCAAGTGCAACCTGAACGAATAAAGAATTAATGAGCTGAGGATTGATTATGAGAGCGAGCTCTAAGAAGTGAAGGAAATTCTTGACACTGTCTGAACTGAGAGGGATACCGCCCGTGCGGAGAGGGATAGTGCTCTTTTGAGCTTAAAGCAGGAGAAAAAGGAAATTAAGGATCTTCAAAGCTCTCTTTTTTGACTAAGCAAAAGAGTCACTGATTAAGATAATGAGATTCAGCAACTGAAAGAATCTTATCAGGGTGAGAAAAAGTAGTTTCAAGGGATTACAACCAACTTTGTATAGGCGCTGAAAACGGAGTGCCAAAGGGTACTTGTGCAGCAACATCCTAACATTGACTTCACCCCAATTACTAAGATAACACTTTGTGAATTGGGTGAGATATTTAAAAAGGAGAGATCAGTTATGGTCTCAAGTGTGGGAAGTTAATCTACGAATCCTGCGGATAGTGCTGCTAAGAATATTACTGGCGAGTCCTCTGGAGCTGCAGACATTCGTGCTGAGGACTCCACTGCCCTTGCCAAAGACCTCATTCTTGATCTTCTGATCCAAAAGGATTCATAATTTAATGTAATAGCAATGTGCTTTTAGCGAGGAGCTTAACTGTCCTTTTGAATCTTTTTGTAAAAGAATATTCGTTAATGAGAACTAACCATTTCGATTTTAATCTCTTAATGAACTCAATTGTTATATTCGTGAATAAATGACGAGGATCTTTTCTAGTTTAAATTTTTACGAACATCAAAAATTTATATGTGTTGGTTTTTACGAGTATTATTGGATCGTATATTTTAATTTTACGAGTTTCAAAGACTCGTTAATTTCTATGAGTTTCAGGGACTCGTTTGTTTTGATTTTTATGAGTATTAAGGACTCAATAATTTATACGAGTTTCAGGGACTCGTATGTTTTGGTTTTAATGAGTATGAGAGACTCGTTAATATTTACGAGTTTCAGAGACTCATATATTTTGATTTTAACAAGTATTAGGGACTATTTTTTTTGATTTTAACGAGTATTAGGGACTCGTATTTTTTGATTTTAATGAGTATTAGGGACTCGTATATTTTAACTTTAACGAGTATTAGGGACTCGTACGTTAGTGCTTGATTGTCCTTGTAGAGGAATTATTCATTTCTCTGATTGGAAAGAATATCATTTTATTTGATTTTTCCATTTACAAATCAATTAGGATTACTAACCCGTATATTCTAGACATCTATTAGTAATATTTCCTTAAATTATCTACATTCCAATATCTAGGAATGGTATTATTCTTCTTCATATCAGCGAGTCTATAAGCTCCTTTATTGGTTGCTTTAATGACCTGGTATGGGCCTTCCCAGTTTAGTTCCAGCTTTCCGGTTCATGCATTTCCTTTTTAATCTCTGCCTTTTTTAGGACCAAGTCTCCAACCCTGAAGGCTCTTGGACGAACGCTTTTATTGTGATATCAAGCAACTTATTAGCGTCTGGTTTCGGCTACAGCTGCAGCTTGTTCCCTCATTTCCTCCAGCATGTCTAATAAGATCCTTCAATTATTTCCATTTTCTGGTTCGTCGAAGTCTTTAAAGACTCTTAATAAAGGAGATCCTATCTCGATTGGTATCATAGCATCCATTCCATACGCTAAGCAAAAAGGTGATTCTCTAGTTGTACTTTTTAGAGTAGTACGGTATGCCCAGATGATATTGTATAGCTCATCTACCTAATCTCCCTTTTTGTCATTAAGATGCTTCTTGATTCCTTGTAAGATAATTCAATTGGGTACCTCCGTCTGTCCATTCGTCTGTGGATGAGCTATTGAGGTAAATCATGACTTTATATTGAAATTGAAACAGAATTGCTTAAACTTAATATTGTCAAATTATTTTCCATTATCTGTAATGAGTGTATGGGGGATTACAAATTTTCATATTATTTCCTTCCAAAAGAAGCTGCGAATCCTAGCTTCGGTTATGGTGGGAACCGCTTCAACTTTGATCCATTTAATAAAATGGTCTATAGCCACAATGATGAACTTTATCTGTCCTGATGCCAAAGGAAAAGGTCCGAGTATATCCATCCCCCAAATAGCGAACGACCAAGGGTTGCTAATTGAACTTTGTATATGAGCAGGTGAATGTACCAACTATGAATATCTCTGACACTTGTCACAGTTTTGTACCAACATTTGTGCATCTTGTGACATCGTAGGCCAATAGTAACCTTCTATAAGGACTTTTTGACTAAAGTTGTATGGGCCTCATGAGCTCCGCACATACCTTCATGTATCTCTTTAAGGACATAATTTTCTTCCTCAGGTGATACGCATTTGCTCCATGGGTGACTGAATGATCTTCGATACAAGTTCCCATCCTGTAATGAATATTGGACTACTTTAGTATGGATTTTTTAAGCCTGACCCTTATTATCAGGTAATTTTCCTGAATCAAGATACTCAACTATAGGTTTCATCCATTCAACTATCTCACATGTGGCAAGCACTTCATTTTCTTCTATTGATGGATTACTAAGCTCTTCCTTAAGCTTGAGATTTTAAAATATAGATCCGTTTTCTGCTGCGGATTTTGCCAATGTATCAGCCTCGTTCTCACTTCTTGGGATTTGGACTAGGCTCCATTTCCCTCCATTTTCTTCCAACCTTCGTAGGAGTGCATGAGCCCTTTCTGAATACTTAATCATATTTGGGTCTTTTGTTTCAAAGGTCCCTTTCAGTTGATTAACTACGAGCTAAGAATCATAAAATATTTTAAGGCTTTCTGCCCTTATTTCATTTGCCAACCTTAATCCGATGATCAAAGCTTCATACTCCGCTGCATTATTCGTGGCATGATAAGTCATTCTGATAGTATATTCAATCTTTATCCTTCTAAGTCCTACCAAGATGATTCCAATACCAGATCCTTACTTTTTGGATGCACCATCTATGTACATATGCCATAGGATTTTTTCATTGCTGAATCCCTCAACTTCAATCATTTCTTATATGAAATTAAATAACACTTGGGATTTTATTGCAGTTTGTGGTTCGTATGATATATCATATTCCCCCAACTGAACTGACCATTGAACGAGTCATTCGGATGTCTCCGATCTTTGTAAAATCTTCCTGAGAGGCTAGTTTATTCTCACCACTATTTTATGAGCTTGAAAATAGTGACGGAACTTCCTTGCTGTGTGTACTAAGGCTAATACCAGCTTATCCATCTTGGAATAGTGGATTTCTGATCCTCTAAGGACTTTACTCATATAGTAAATTAGATTTTGCTCTCCCTTGTCTTCTCATACTATTACGGCTGCTAAGGATTCATTACCCACTAACAAGTAAAGGTACAATGTTTCTTTTGGGGTCAGTCTGCTCAGTAATGGTGGAGAAGCTAGAAACTTTTTGATGTCTTCGGATGCTAATTGATAATCAACATTCCATTCAAATTTCTTTATGCTTTTTAATGCTCGGAAGAAGGGAAGACGTTTCTTTGCCGAATAAGACATGAACCTTCCCAAGGCAGTGATTCATCCATTTAGTTTTCATAGCTCATTTAGTGTTGTGGGTGGCTTTATATTGATAATTACTTCCATCTTTTTGGGATTTGCTTCAATTCCTCTTTGTGAAATCATAAAACCTAAAAATTTTCCTGCCTTAACCCCAAAAACACACTTGCAGGGTTAAGTTTCACTTTATATTAGTCGAGCTTCTTAAGGACTCGTTCTAAATTAATAGGATGATCTTCTGATGTTCTGCTCTTGACAATCAAGTCATCTATATATACTTATAGAGTTTTTCCTATGTCTTCCTTGAATATGAAATTCATAAATCTCTAGTATGTAGCTCCTGTATTTTTAAGACCGAAGGGCATTACGTTGTAACAATATAACCTTTGATGAGTTATGAAGGATGTCTTTTATTGATCTTCCTTCTTCATGAGAATTTGATGATATCCCTGAGCTGTATTAATGAAGCTATACATTCCATGATAAGTAGTTGAATCCACCAACTAATCTATAGTTAGTAGAGGATAACTATCTTTGGGACATACTTTATTCAAGTCTGTGTAATCTATGTACATTCAATATTTCCCATTCGAATGTAGTCTTCTCATACTAGCACAACATTGGCGAGCCATTCAGGATGTGAGACCTCCTGAATAAATCTCGCTTCTAGCAATTTGGTGGTTTCAGATGTTATGATCTTTTATCTTTCCAAAGTGAAGTTCTGCTTCTTCTGTATCACTAGTTTGATAGAGGGATCGATATTTAAGCTATGAGCGACCACATTTTCATCAATTCCTATTATCTCTGATGCCTGAGTAGTAAAAGTACTTTCATGGCTTTGTAGTACTCATTCAATCTCCTTTCTTACTTGGTCAGAGATTTCTCCACTAATCTTTACTATCTTACCATTACCTAGTTTTACTTCCTTCAGCTCCTCTACTGGCTCAGGTTTTACCCTTTATTTTTTGATATCAATATTAGTTTAAATAGGAAAGGCTTTTAGTTCATCTTTAGTAGCGAGCTGATAGCATTGCTTAGCAGCTTCTTAATCTCCTTTGATCACAATGACACATCTTGGGATAGGGATTTTTATTGTCAAGTACCTAATACTCGTTATTGCACCTATTTCCTATAGAATCGGTCTTTCAATAACTCTATTATGGGCCAATCGAGTATCTACTACATTGAATAAAGACTTTATTGTAGTGTGCTCTTTCGAGTCTCGATTTCTGAATTCTATATCCAACTCAACACTACCCATTGGTTGAACCATTCCTCCACAAAAGCTAATTATCGGGTTATAGCTAGGTTTTAATTCTACTGACGAGCCTCCCATTAATCGAAAGGCTTCCCAAGTTAGAACATTAACTGTGCTTCCATCATTTACGAGCATCCTCTTAACTAAGTAATTTTTAATGTACGTGCTAACTACCAATGCATCATTATGAGGTTGTTTAATACGAAGTCCATCCTTCCAACTAATAGTGATAGTTGGCATGGACAAACTGCCTTCTACCATGCACACATCTTTCCTTGAGCTTTTCTTCTTCTCTTTTGATGTTGATTCACCACCAGTAATCATATTTATCACTCCTGATACATCTCTACGAGTCTTTTTAGTATCTTCTTATTTATCAGTCCAAGTATCTAAACTCTGTTGTCATTTTGGAGCATCCTCGATGAATTTTTTCAAGGAACATATTCTCACTAATCATTTTATCTTAAGCTTAAGGTCTCGACATTCGTCTTTGTCGTGACCATGATCTCGGTGATATCTACAATACCGATTCTTATCCTTTATTCCAATAGAAAATGGATTGAGCTTCTGAGGAGTTGGTATATCTATTCCATTCTGTTTAATCCACATCAGTATCTCTGATCTGGGGGTGTTCAAGGGGGTATACTTCTTATCATCGTCTCTTGACCCAATACTCAAGTTATACTCCCTCTTCGTGTCTTTTTTCTTATCTTTCCTCTTCACCCCCTTTTCTTCACTTTCTTTTCTCCACATCTCTCTCCTATCTTCATTTAAATCGATTAATCTTGTTGCAATAGCCATTGCCTTTAGAAAAGTTTATGGTTTTTTTGTCATTATTTTATCTCTGAGCTTTCCCATCTTTATTCCATATTTTATTGTGTCTATTGCTGCTTCGTTACTCAAGTACTCAATTTGCATAACAATTTTATTTAATCTATCAAGGTAACTTCTGAGTGTCTCATTATCACCTTATTTACAGAGTTACAAATGGTTAATGCTTTTTTTTAAGCGGGATGTTAGTGATGAACCGAGTCCTAAATTATTCAACCAACTCCTCAAAGGTAGCGATGGAGTTCTTTAGGAGTCTATGAAACTATCTCTGAGCTGTATTCATTAGCGTAGTAGGAAATACTCGGCATATAATAGCATCATTAACATTCTGCAATATTATCTTCATTCAGAACATAGAGACATGAGCTATGGGATCAGCAGTCCCATCATATTGATCTAGAGACAGAACCTTAAATTTTGAAGGTATTTGAGTTGCCATTATGCTGCTGATGAATGGAGTGCTATCATCTAATATACATTCCTCAACCTCATCTAATCCTGTTCGGACTCTATGCATTGCCTCTCTCAATTGACTATTAAAATCAGTCTTATCTCTTATAGGAGTTTTGAACTCTACTTCGTAGTCTCTATTAGACTCATGTCGTGGTTGAATCCTGTTTCCATGTGACTCACCATTCTTATTCCTGGGCGGTGTTTGTCCATCTTGCTGAGTATTACCAATGGCTTCAGTTGGTGCTGTAGGTATAAGGGGATAAGGGATACCCCCGATTTGAATTCCAGTCCCAGGCTCCTGAGGGAGGTATGATAGGTGTTGTTGTACAAAGTGGAGTTGAGATTTGAGACTGTTTACCCACACCTCTTTATACAATGGAGGTAAATTTACTGGAATGAACAGTTGACTTGCTTCAGCCATATTGGGTGAAGGCAAAAATTCAGGAGGATTTGGGAAGAGAACCGTTGGAAGTGATCTTGTTATATGTTGAAAATGAGCATAATATGATGGAGATGCCCCAGTTGACAATCCCCATCATGAATTATCTGATGATACATTCAATGCTAGTGTGAATGGTTCAAAAATTACTATCTGAGGCTAAGTAAAATTCTCCCCTTGAGTAATTGGTGGATTTGTAGGCGCAGATGTTAATGTGGTATAAGATATTCCTTGTGACAGTGATGGTTCTGAAACGTTAGCCATATTGTAGACCGTTGCTTTAAAGATCTAATGAAAAGCTAAAATTGGGAAAATAAGAAAAGAATGATTTCCCACAGACGGCGCCAATTGATGAATGTGAAATCTCCTCTAAACCTCCGAGCACAAGAGAAAGACTAAGATAAGCCTAGAATCCTTGATTCACAGGTTCTGTGATGCTTAAGTTAGAGAAAATATATTCAAGATGATCTAATAAAGAAGAATATGAACCTATATATAGGCATAAAAGACACATACCTAATCCAACTCGAATTAGTATTTTGAAAATCCTTGTCCCTTATTAATTAGGTAGTCTTATTCTTGTTAATTAATAATTTTCCATATGGATATAAAGTCCTCTTTGGGCTTGAACTTTTGGGTTTGGGCCTATATAAGCCTTCTAGGACTATCAAACTATCAATAATGTAATGATATGATAGTTTTTTTGATAAGAAATTCTTAAATTTTATTAAATATGAGGGAAAAAACCACTTGAGCAAATGTACTCAAGTGATGAAAAAATCTCTCCCTAAACTAAGCAAAAGAAAGAATTCAAAAAAATAAAACACAAGCCGAAAGAAAACACCCCACAGAACACAAAACTAAACAAACAACAGAGAAACTAAAAGAACTGTGATGTGAAAGCAGCATGAAGCATAAGCCCGACAACAAGAACCCAACATCAAGAACACCATTCTACAAGCCGAACCAGCAACTAAACCAACAGAAAAATGACGAAAAGATCATTGAAAAGTGAAACTAAAATAAAATGATAGTTAATTATTGTTAATATTAGGGGTGAGCACGGTTCAGTTCGGTTCGAAGAATGCAATTCTCTGGAATTGCTCCATACTATCGGAGATTTAAAAATTAAAGCTCCAGAATTGCTCCAAATTTTTGGTTCGGGACAGTTCGGAGATTAAAAATTTCAGTTTAATTCGGTTCAGAGATCGGTTGTAACATCCGTATCCTGGATTACTGTTCATGATTATGAATTAAGAATGTGATTACTGTTGTTAATCAAATTTGATGATTTAAGAGTTATTTGCCACTGTTCTGAATAGTGCTTTGGAGTTTGATTCTTTAGTAAATAAGTCAATAATTGTTATTGAATGAACTTGTGGCATGGAATTGAAGATGATAAGAGATCCTAATGTGTTAAGATAAGAACCGATATGATAGAGTATTCGGTATAAAGACTTGATGTTATTAGAGGAAGTTATAAGGACGAAATTGAAAGAAATAAAAGAAGAGGGATTAAGAGGAAAGAAGAGAAGATAAGAATAAGAAAAGAATTGGATAAGAAAGGAAGAAGGAAGAAGCTTCTGCAGAAAACAAAACAAAAGAAAACGAACGGAAAGAAGAGAAGAGAAAGAAGAAGAAGGAGAAAAGGAAGAGAAGAAGCTTTTGTCTGAAAATTCAAGAAGCAGACAACATTAACAAACAGAAGAGGAATTCAGCTGGAGAAAACAGTGAGTGGAAGTTTTGTTTGATATTGATTTCCGGTTGATATTTGAGTTACGATTTTGTAGTAAATGTTATGGTTTTACGTATTGATATGTTTTGGAATGTTTAAAGTTGCATGAGGCAAGTATTAAGTATATTTTTGAGTTACAGAAGATCCTTTATACGTTAAATACTGAAATTTTGAATTTATAGCCATTTTTGCTGAAATTTCAGTATGTTTTCGCAATTCTGGGTTATAGAGGCGTGCGCCTGTACGAACAAGCGTGCGTCTGAGTGTCACAGACACGTGCGCCTCTGTAGCCAAGCGTGCGCCTCAGGAAGGTTGCCACAGACACGTGCGCCTCTCCATAAGCACGTGGCGCCTCTTCTTTCTGTAGGTAAGAGGCGTGCGCCTCTGTGGTTGGGCGTTCGTCTCTTCATAGAGGCGTGGAGCACTGTGGCGATGACACGTGCGCCTTTGTAGAAGGAACATACACCTTTACACATTGATATGTGATTGTACGGCTTAAAATAGGTCGTTCGGAGACCTGTTTAGCGACCCGTTCGCGTGAAATCTTTGAATTATCGACCGAGAACTCATGTGTACTAATTTCATAATGTACCGGAACCTAACAATAGCTGGTTAATGCTAATGTTGTTGAAATGACCTGTAATGGCTTAAGTCTCAGACAAAG
>CATIWO010056326.1:0-12098 GCA_949673435.1 Macaranga tanarius | reverse complement strand
AATGAAGATTCATTTTATCCAGAAAACATGAATCAAACAAAATACAATAAGGGTGCATTTCAAGAAGACAATAAAGCAAGTATAAGACCATTCTGAGTCACAGAGGCGCACGCCTCTGCGTCATAGGGGCGTGCGCCTCAGCGAAAAGGGGCGCACGCCTCATCACATAAAGGTGCATGGCTAATTAACAGTCAGAAATTCAAAACTGAGGTGCTACAGTGCAGAGGCGTGTGCTTCTGCAAATAGGGGCGTGTGTGTCTACATAGAGGCGTGCGTGTCTACATAGAGGCATGCGCCTCTATAAAGCACGCACGCCCTCTGGTGAATCACAGAGTGTATCAGAATGCTAGTTTGATGCCAATAATTCAAAACAACACTTTAAATCAATATACAAAAGCCAGAAACAAGTTGATAACTTAATGAACTCCAAGAATAAATATTTAAATGGATCACGGAACAATTAGACAATGAGCAATTGAATAAAATAAATTTTAAAAGAGAAGGGTAAAAAGGTATTACTGTGAAGCTTGAATCAAAAGAGTTTCGCCCTCAGATAGTCCAAATTGCTCCTTTTTACTTCTGGTTCGGATTCAGACCACAAATTATTTCTTTGGATTTTTGTTTTGCTTCTTTCTCTTTTGTTTTCTTTTTTTTTTTCTTCCTTTTTTTCCTCTCTGGTTTCCTTTTTTTTTCTGATTTTTTCAACCCCCCTTTACTTCTACAGACTCTCCTATTTTTCTCCTCTTCCCCCTCATTGCTTTTCCTTTATTCTCTCCCATTTACTCCCTCATTAAACTGCCACTAATGGCAGTAAATACAGAACATGAAACAGTTGTCCCACGTTCTGTATTCTGTGCGTTACTGTATATTTTTTTTTTTTACACTCTACGTAACTGAGGCGTGCGCCTCTAACGCACAGAGGCGTGCGCCTCTAACGCACAGAGGCGTGCGCCTCTTCGTTGAGGCGTGCGCCTCTACTGACGAGAAATGAGCTTGATCTGGTTTGGGCTGAAAGCTTTGGTTTATGGGCTGGGTTAGATGTTTTAGGTTTGCCAGGTGAGTTTTGGGCTTTTCCAAATGGGTCTGAATCCAATCCTTCATCAATCTGGGCTTAAATGCAGACTTTCATTATTGGGCTTTGGCCTCGCGGGCCGGGCTGGACCTCATGTGTCCACAGTCATATAAACTAAAAATCTTCAGTGGAAATCATGGTAGAACCCTAACCTCAAATCCACTATTGATGTCCCGAGAGAACAAGCTCAACCGAGTTACATCACAACTCTGGCCCGAGAGAATAAGCTCTACCGAGCTCAATCCACATACTGCCCGAGAGAATAAGCTCCACCGAGCCTAATTCACAACACTGCCCGAGAGATCAAGCTCCACCGAGCCAAATACATAACTCTATCCGAGAGATCAAGCTCCACTGAGCCAATACATAACATATACAAGATTTTACCAGTACGCACATGGTCCTGATGACACCCACCAAGTAGCATGTTCTATTATTTTCTCCAAAACATTATTTATATCATAAAAATCATAAATAACATAAGATAACATCAACAAAATCTAAATGTTCTCTTAAAATCTCAACGACAATAAAAAAAATAGCTAAAATCATATTATTTACTTAACTCATGCATATTAATAAAAATTTCATTAATAATAATTATATAAATTTCTCAACAAATATTTTATAACATTAACTCACAGGTGGAGCGTGCTGGCCGACGTGTCCTCGGCTGTCCAAATGTTACAGCTCCTTCTCCGGTATTCTCTATAAATAATAATAATAATATTTATTTAAAATATGCTTACATATATAACAATTAAATTCATAAAAATTCTCAAAATTCTGGAAAACGTATTAAATTTAATAAATCATTAGAGTTAACTTAAAAACACCTTAAAATGACATTTAAAGCTAAAAGATTTATTCTGATGAGTCAAAACTATTTAAATGGTAATAGTGTAATTTCCACCGAAACACTTCCGGGATTTTTAATTAAAAATCTGTAAAGAATCAGACCTAGCTCCAGTTATAACAATTAATCCTCATAATTAATACTATTTAATAAAAATAAAATCATAATTTTCAGGGCTGGTCACTATTCATTGCCGGAATCCGGTTATAACTTACCGGATTTCTCACCGAAAAATATATTTTACACCATCCAAAAATACCAACACATTTCTAGCAATCCATAGAACTCAAATATAGTCTCAAACTCTACCAACATCTACCAAAATAATAGATCGAAGAGAAAAATGAAAATTGCCCAAATAAATTCCGATCAATTCAAAACAATAATATCCAAACACGTGGTTGATGTCTACGGACTCCTAACAATGACAGGAACTCACTGGAGGTGGCGGTGTTGCCTAACAGTCGCCGGAAGAAGAGATAAGCCATAGGAAGTTTACTACCAAAATTTTAGAGGCTTGCCGTTAAAAATCTAGACTTCCCCAAATAAATCTGAGACTACCAACATGAAGAAGATGTTGAGAAGTGTCTATGGTTAAATTTTTATGATGATCGGAGGTGGTTTGGCCGGTGAACGGAGAGGGAAAAGATTCAGGTGCTACATTGAAAGGTGTAGAGAAGATTAGGGACTTAAACGAACTTCTGTAGCTGGTCTCTATATAGACAAGGAGACTGACAAATTACCACTCTGATACCCATATTTTTTGACTAAATTACATATCAGTCCTTCCTCTTTAGTCCTTACAAAAAGATCCCAACGATTAAATGGCTTAACTCCAAAACCGCATATAATTGTTAGCATTTAAATGAGTTATTGAGCCACTCAACTGATAGCCACAATTTATACTGAAACCCGATATTGGGTTAAAGTGAAGTTAGATAATTTACTTTAACCCAATTTTAGGTATATGCATAACAACATCAATAATAACAAGAAGGTAATAATAATAATATTCTAATAAAAAAATTCAGGTTATTACATTCTTCCCCCCTTAAGAAAATTCATCCTTGAATTTCATATTAATACTGAAATAAATATGGGCATTGACTCTGCATATCTGCCTCAGTCTCTCAAGTATAATCCTCTACTGTATGATTGCTCCACAACACCTTTACCATAGGAATTTCCTTCGTACGAAGCTGACGAACTTGACGATCCACTATCTCTACAGGATACTCCTCATAAGTCAAATTTTCACTGAGCTCCACTGCTTGAGATTGAAGAATATGAGAAGGATCAGAAATATATCTCCTCAACATAGAGACATGAAAAACTGGGTGAATCCTTGACAATTCAGGTGGCAATAATAATCGATAAGATATCTCACCAACCTTAGAGCGAATTTTAAAAGGTCCAATATATCTCGGAGCTAACTTACCCTTCCTACTAAATCTCATTACCCCTTTCATTGGTGACACTTTTAGAAATACCATATCTCCAACAGAAAATGACACATCTTTTCTCTTAGGGTCTGCATAGCTTTTCTGTCGGCTGAAAGCTGTCTTCAACCTCTGTTGGATAAGAGAAACCTTTTTAGAAGTCACTTGAACTAACTCTGGACCCATTATCTGCCTTTCACCTACTTCCCAACATAGAGGAGATCTACACTTCCTATCATATAATGCCTCATATGGAGCCATTTCAATGCTAGTATGGTAGCTATTATTATAAGCAAACTCTATCAATGGTAGATGTAAGTCCTACTGTCCTCCAAAATTCATAACACATATTCTCAGCATATCCTCCAATGACTGGATAGCTCTTTCTGACTGACCATCTATTTGAGGATGAAAAGTTATGCTAAAGTCTAGCATCATACCCAATGCCTTATGTAACTCTTGCCAGAAAACTGAAGTAAAAGTAGTTCCTCTATCTGACACTATACTTTCTGGCACACCATGAAGATAAATAATTCGGTTAATACACAACTGAGCTAACCTGTCTATTAAATAAGTCTTCTTTATCGGTAAAAAATGAGCTGATTTGGTCAATCTATCCACTATCACCCAAATGGCATCATAATCACTTGTAGTACGTGGTAAACCAGTGATAAAATCCATTTCAATTATATCCCACTTCCATTCAAGAATAGGAAGCTGCTAAAGTAAATCAGATGGTCTTTGATGTTCCAATTTCACTTGTTGACAAGTGAGACACTTGGATACAAACTCTGCAATGTCTCTTTTCATTCCATTCCACCAATAGGTACTTTTTAAATCATGGTACATTTTGGTAGAACCTGGATGAATACTGTAAGCAGAAAAGTGTACTTCTTCCATAACCTCCTTCCTCAGATCATCAATATCTGACACACATAACCTAGTGCCTAAATATAATACACCATCATTATCAATCATAAAATCCCCTGATTGACCTTGTTGGACCTCTGATATAATCCTCTGCAATTGTAGGTCCCTTCCTTGAGCTGCCTTAACTCTATCCAAGTACACTGATCGTACTCTGAATTGAGCTAAAAAACATTTCTTGGTTACCTTCCATTGCAATCCTTGATCAATTAACTCATGTAATTCTTTAATAATTTGTCTCCCTTTCAGTGCTAATGTGAGCAAGACTACCTGCTGACTTCCTGCTCAAAGCGTCTGCTACCACATTAGCTTTATCTGGATGGTAAAGAATAGAGAAATCATAATTCTTAAGAAGTTCCATCCATCTTCTCTGCCTCAAATTCATATCTCTTTGCTAGAAAATGTAGTTCAAGCTTTTGTGGTCGGTGTATATTTCATAAGTGACATTATACAAATAATGCCTCCAAATCTTCAATGCAAACACCACTGCAGCCATTTCCAAATCATGAGTAGAATAGTTTTGCTTGTGCTTCTTTAACTGACGTGAAGAATAAGCAACTATTCTACCATTCTGCATTAAAATATACCCCAAGCCTACTCGGGAAACATCATAATATACTGTGTAACCTTCATTTCCTAAGGGTAAAGTCAACACTGGAGCTGACTTCAAGACATCTTTTAGTAATTAGAAGTGCTCCTCACACCTATCTGACCATATAAACTTAACATTCTTCTGGGTTAACCTTGTTAAAGGCACTGCAATTCTGGAGAAATCTTTTACAAATCTCCTATAATAGCCAGCTAAACCCAAGAAACTTCTTACTTCTATCACAGTTGTAGGTCTTAGCCATTCTGTAATAGCTTCTACCTTTTTTAGGTCCACTTGAATGCCATCCTCAGACACTACGTGTCCTAGAAATGCCACTTGATTCAACCAAAATTCACATTTTGAGAACTTAGCATACAATTGATGTTCTCTCAACATCTGAAGTACCATTCTTAAATGCATGGCATGCGCTTTAGTACTTCTCGAATACACTAGGATATCATCAATAAACACTATTATAAATCGGTCCAAGAATGGCTTAAACACTCGATTCATCAAATCCATAAAAGCTACTGGGGCATTGGTTAATCCAAAAGACATTACCAAAAATTTATAGTGGTCATATCTTGTCCGAAATGCTGTTTTGGGTATATCTCTACTCCTAATTCTCAACTGATAATACCCCGATCTTAAGTCAATTTTAGAAAAACATTGTGCTCCTTGCAACTGGTCAAACAAGTCATTAATTCTAGGAAGTGGATACTTGTTTTTGATAGTGACTTTGTTCAACTACCTATAGTCGATACAAAGTCGTAGGTTGCCATCTTTGTTCTTCACAAACAGTACTGGTGCACCCTAGGGAGATGTACTGGGTCTAATGAAATTCTTATCTAACAACTCTTTCAATTGCTTCTTAAGTTCTTTCAATTCTGCAGGTGCCATCCTATAAGGTTGCATAGAGATAGGATCCGTACCAGGTACAACATCAATACAAAATTCTATCTCTAACTTCAGGTGGTAAACCTAGTAATTCTTCAAGAAAAACATTAAGAAACTCACGTACAATTAGCACATTCTCAACTACTCCCTTATCTGCCTTAGTATCTCTAACCATAGCTAAATAGCCTTGACATCCCATTCTAAGCATTTTTCTAGCTGTAATTGCAGAAATGATATTTTTAGGCATTGAACTCCTATCACCTCTGAATCAGAATTCTATATCATTTGGAATCCTGAAGATCACCTCTTTCTCCCAAAAATCCAAAGTAGCATAGTGTTGTGCCAACCAATCCATTCTCAAAATTACATTAAAGTCAATCACATCTAATAAGACTAAATCAGCCCTTAACTCTCGACCTTCCACCAACACCGGACATGATGAAAAAACTATATCTATTTCTAGCTCATCGCTAAGAAGAGTTACCACAGATAATGGAACCATTAATTTCGACGGTTGCCAATTCATCCTTGATGCAAAAACAGGAGAAACAAAAGAATGCGATGCACCCGGATCAAATAATACCATAACTTTTAAGTAATAAACAGGGAGTGTACCTGCTACCACTGCATTGGATGCCTGAGCATCCAGAGGGGTAAGAGTAAAAACTCTGGCCTGCACACAGCCTGCCTGCTGTGAGGTAGATGGCTGTATGAATCTTCTGCCACTAGATCTCCCTCCAAATCTACCTCTAGAACCACGGCCTTGCTGGCCCATAAACTGAGTACCACTATGCTGAGGGTATACTGGTGTCTGATATTGAGGAATTTACTGTACTGGCTGAACAACTGTAGCAGATGAACCCTGTGGGTAGGCATACTGATAGCCAGAATATGGACATACTCTAGCAAAGTGTCCAACTTGCCCACATAAAAAATAGGCTCCTGATGGTAAATGGTAAGGACCTTGATGTACTCGACCACAATTTGAATATGCACTAGGTGCTGAGCTTGCACTGCCATATCTCGAACTATGACCACTGCTGCTACTACTAGCCCCAGGCCCAAATCTGACAGATCCGCTACTCCGTCGGCTATGCCTTCTACTTTTATGCCTACGGTGACCTCTATAACCCTGCTGTGAAGTACCAGCCATCTAAACACCAACACTACCTATTTAAAAAGTAGGCTGCTGAATCCCCTGAGCTATTACTGATCCACTGCTGCCACTCCTATAAGGATCATGAATAGTCCCATATTTGATGTGTCGCCTCTCCAGTTGTCTAGCCTCCTCAACGACACCCTCCAAACTCTGGTTCTTAGTCTGGATACCAATATAGGCTGGGCCTAACCCTATCATAAATAACTCCACTGCTCTCCTCTCATCCTGCATCACATCTGCCGTATGACGTGACAGTCTGAAGAACTCACGGGTGTACTCCTCAACTGATCGATCACCTCTAACTATATGCAACAGCTGCCATCTAAAATTATCCCTCATGGAAGGTGGGCAAAAGTACCTCAAATATCTCTCCTTAAACTCCAATCATGTCATAGTGGCCATGTATGGCTGAATAGACTGCATGAACCAGTCTTATGCTGCAGCTTGTATAGATAACTCCATAATCATTATCCTCTGATAATCAGTGTACCTGATCCTGGTTTTAGCCTCAATAGTATTAATAAAATCCAAGGCATCTCCCATACCATCAAATAAAACTCTTCCTACTCTTGAATATAATAAAACTACATCTGCATCAGACATTTCCTGATTTCTCTACTGGAGTATTTACTGCACTAAGGGCATTGCTTGATTAAGTGCAGCTAACCCCTGATTATTCCTGCCATTCCAGCTACAAATGTTGTAGCATCTATCTCTGGAGCTACTGGCTCTGCTGATTGTCGTGGCGATTGCCTTTGAGCCACTGCTCTTGGTCTACCCCTTCTCCTAACAAGTGGGGTAGGAGCTTCATTCTGAAAGAATTGCTCATCATCATTATGGGCTGCTTCTACAGCAGGAGTAGTTTGTGCTCGCTTTATTCTGAAAAGAACCAAGGATAGGGAATTCAAAACATAATAAAAATATCCTATCATACAAGCTGATTCTAGAAGGAACGATGATAACAATTAACAATATTCAACCTAATCGCCGCAGTAGTTACAAGAAAAAAAACAGACATAATTGCTTAGAAGAGATGCAATTAAACCAATAGCTCTGATACCAACTTTATCACGACCCGAACCCAAGGCACGTGACCGGCACTAGGGAATGAGAAAACTATATGCTTCTAAAACCCGCAGTAAGCCTTAATAGAAATTTTAACAAAATTTCGACAGACTTTTCCCTAAAAATAAAGTAAACTTAAACCTGCATAATGCACAAAACACTCCCAAATACACAATAATCACAACTACTCCAATATCACCAAAATTACCAACATGAAATACAAATATATATATTAAGTTACATATTACAATACAATGTAGATATTAATATATTAGAACAATAATTCCTTCAAACTACTGCGGTATTCTAGATTAGCTACATTACACATATAAGTGACATTACAATAACCTACATAAAGCAGCCGGTAAAGAATGAACCTGACGTAGAGAAGAAAAGCTAACAGAAGACTCCCAAGATCCTGAAAAAATAATTGAGGGGAGTTAGACCTCACTGAGTGAATTAATATAATAAAATGCATGTTGATTTTGAAATCCTTGTTTAAAATTATTAAATCCAATAAAAGAATAAACATTTGAAATTCATAACTTTAAAATAAACTAAAGTATTTTTCTATAAGATTTCTTTATTAAAAATTCATAGATCTCTTTATATAAAATTTACCATTTAAAAGTCATATAAACTAAAAATCTTCAGTGGAAATCATGGTAGAAACCTAAACCTTAAATCCACTATTGATGTCCTGAGAGAACAAGCTCAACCGAGTTACATCACAACTCTGGCCTGAGAGAACAAGCTCTACCGAGCTCAATCCACATACTGCCTGAGAGAACAAGCTCCACTGAGCCTAACTCACAACACTGCCTGAGAGATCAAGCTCCACCGAGCCAAATACATAACTCTGCCTGAGAGATCAAGCTCCACCGAGCCAATACATAATATATACAAGATTTTACCAGTGATCACATGGTCCTGATGATACTCACCAGGTAGCATGTTCTACCATTTTCTCCAAAACATTATTTATATCATAAAAATCATAAATAACATAAAATAACATCAACAAAATCTAAATGTTCTCTTAAAATCTCAACGACAATAAAAAAAATAGCTAAAATCATATTATTTACTTAACTCATGCATATTAATAAAAATTTCATTAATAATAGTTATATAAATTTCTCAACAAATATTTTATAACATTAACTCACAGGTGGAGCGTGCTGGCCGACGTGTCCTCGGCTGTCCAAATATTACAACTCCTCCTCCAGTATTCTCTATAAATAATAATAATAATAATAATATTTATTTATTTAAAATATTCTTACATATATAACAATTAAATTCATAAAAATTTCCAAAATTCTGAAAAACTTATTAAAATTAATAAATCATCAGAGTTGACTTAAAAACACCTTAAAATGACATTTAAAGCTAAATAATTTATTCTGATGAGTCAAAACTATTTAAATGGTAATAGTGTAATTTCCACCGAAACACTTCCGGGATTTTTAATTAAAAATCTGTAAATAATCAGACCTAACTCCAGTTATAACAATTAATCCTCATAATTAATAATATTTAATAAAAATAAAATCATAATTTTCTGGGCTGGTCACTATTCCTTGCCGGAATCCGGTTATAACTTGTCGGATTTCTCACGGGAAAATATATTTTACACCATCCAAAAATATCAACACATTTCCAACAATCCATAGAACTCAAATATAGTCTCAAACAATGCCAACATCTACCAAAATAATAGATCGAAGAGAAAAATAAAAATTATCCAAATAAATTTTGATCAATTCAAAACGACAACACCCAGATGCATGGTTAGTGTCTATGGACTCCTGACGATAGGAACTCGCTGGAGGTGGTGGTGTTGCCTAACAGTCGCCGGAAGAAGAGATAAGCCACTAGAAGTTGGCTACCCAAATTTCAGAGGCTTGCCGTTAAAAATCTAGACCTCTCTAAATAAATCTGAGACTATCAACATGAAGAGGATGTTGAGAAGTATCTATGGTTAAATTTTTGTGATGATCGGAGGTGGTTTGGCTGGTAAACGGAGAGGGAAAAAATTCAGGTGCCGTAGTAAAAAGTGTAGAGAAGATTAGGGACTTAAATGAACTTCTGCAGCTGGTCTCTATATAAACAAGGAGGCTGACAAATTACCACTCTGATACCGCCTTTTTTGACCAAATTACATATCGCTCCTTCCTCTTTAATCCTTACAAAAGGATCCCAACAATTAAATGGCTTAACTCCAAAACCGCATATAATTGTTGGCATTTAAATGAGTTATTGAGCCACACAACTAATAGCCACAATTTATACTGAAACCCGACATTGGGTTAAAGTGAAGTTAGAGAATTTGCTTTAACCCAATTTTGGGTATATGCATAACAACATCAATAATAACAAGAAGGTAATAATAATAATATTCTAATAAAAAAAATTCAGGTTAGTACAACAACATTGTTAGTCCTATAAATTATATTATTTTTTCAATTAAATCCTACAACATAATTTTTTATAATCAAATTTTATAAGTTTTAAGCCTTTTCGTTAATTCTATCAATTAGTCAAAATAAATTTTCATTAATCAACTCTTATAATTAATTTTTTTATAAATTTCAGTTCTAAAACTATAAAAATGTGTCATTTTTTATATTTTAAATAAATAATATTTTTATTTATTTATTTATAACTTATTCTATTATTTAACTTTTATAATAACTGCATAACTCACTAAAATAATTTCAAAAAATTTAAAATAAAAAAATATTTTTCTTAAATTATTATTTTATTAACAATAATAAATAACTTATTTGTAAATATAAATTTTAATTAATATATCTTAAATTAATAGATATTTTTATATTTAGATAAACTCGGTTAGTTTTGTCAATATTATAATTTGTGTTAGATTTTAACTAAATTTCAAACTCAATTTTATTTTGACTTGTCAAATTTAAAAAATATTTTTTTAAATTAGGCTATTTTACAATAAATATTTGAATAACAACATAAGTTAATTAATAATTTTATTTGTTATTATAAAATATAACTTATTTAAGATAAAATAGAAAAAAATTTATTATATTTTATCTTAAATTAATTATATTTTATTGTAACAATTAAAATTATTAATTAAAATATGTTCACTTATTTTCTTGTTCAAATATTTATTATAAAATAGGCTAATTTAAAGATTAAGAATATTTAATTAGTTTTCGTTATCATTGTTAATACAACTAAAAATTTAATAAAAAACATATTTTTTAATTTTATTTTTAAAATTATTTTAGTGAATTATATAGTGATAAATGAATAAATAAAATATAGTGGTTCTATATTTTAACAAATTCAGTTTTTGGGTTTTTAACGGTTTGATTCAAAACCAACCCATGCTCACAATTAGAGTTGTTGTTCCATATATATATTTATATTGAAATTCAAACTGGAATAATAAAAAAAATATTTTGTTTATTTTCTTTTTTCTTTTGAAATTAACAAAACATATAAACATAGGCACACACTATACTGGGTCAAGGACAAGACACACTCCTTCACAAAATTAAGACAATTTTGTAAAGGCGTGCTAACTCATATAACCCAAACACACACACACTCCATAACCAATGTGGGATTCCGAATGACCTTTTTATTTTCTTTTAGTTCTTCAAATTTCTTCCTTCCAAATTAAATAAATTAACTCTTAATTCTATAAATAAACCAAACCTAACTAGTGCAATAAAATAAAATAAAATAAAAATCAAGGTATAAACATAACAGAATCCTCGAGTACATGTTGCCATAAGGTTTTTTATTGATTTATTTGGGTTTATTAATCTGTTTAAATTGTTAGTTCTAGTAAAGAACTGATATATTTTCTAACCATTATTTGCATGATACATCATACAACTTTTATAGTTAGCTATGGGTAAGGTTTAATACATATTCAGGCCCCTGAACTTGCCAACTTTTATCACTTTGGCACCTCAACTTACGTTTTTACCATTTTAACACCTAAACTTGCCTAAAATGTAATTTTTAAACTATTGTCATCATATTAGCGAATCAGCAAGTGACACGTAAGAGGTGTTGAACTGACAAAAATCTGCAAGTAAAGG
>CATIWO010056305.1:0-12611 GCA_949673435.1 Macaranga tanarius | reverse complement strand
TCACAATCCACCCCCTTAGGGCCCCAGTGTCCACGCTGGCACACCGAACCCGAGGATTCGGCTCTGATACCATTTGTAACAGCCCAAGATCCCTCGGCCCACGAGGTATTGTCCGCTTTGGCACCGGCCCCAAGCAACGGCCCTCACGGTTTTGTCCTCAAAAGGCGCCTCGTGAAGGAAGGGGGCATTGCACCCATATAAGGCATGCCAACTACCCACTTCCATCCGATGTGGGATCTCACAATCCACCCCCTTAGGGCCCCAGTGTCCACGCTGGCACACCGAACCCGAGGATTTGGCTCTGATACCATTAGTAACAGCCCAAGATCACTCGGCCCACGAGGTATTGTCCGCTTTAGGGACTGACCCAGTCCAACCCTCACGGTTTTGTCCTCAAAAGGCGCCTCGTGAAGAAAGAAGGCACTGCACCCATATAAGGCATGCCAACTACCCACTTCCATCCGATGTGGGATCTCACATACATAGTTTAGTACTTTAGTATATAATACTATAAGTATTATATAAGTATTATAGTATAGGTATCGATAACTATGTACATAGTTTAGTATATAATACTACTACTAAGTTTAAATTTAGACCTTATAAGTAAATTTAAATAACTAAGTATAACATCAATTACATATTCATGATAATAATTATATAGTTTTTATGCAAAGTAGTATTAATATGAAGTATAACATTATGTAAATATTATATAATACAATTAAAGTTACTAATATAGTACAAAATTATATATATAATAAAATTATCGAATTTTATTATAAAAATTGTATATCATAAGTTTATGGTGTAAATTGGTATGTATTAGTATTAGATGTATGCAATTTTAATTATAAAATAAAAATAATATTAAGCAAAAATTATAGGGTTTTTGTATTTTTCTACCATCAACTTAAGTCCAATTTACAAATCTATCCAATTTTTAAAGTTGTGACGAATTCATACATGAACTTTGTGAATTGTTGCAAATCTACCAAAAGTCAAAATTGCTTATGTTTTTTTTTTTTTTTTGCTTTTCCACGTGTGTAACCGTTGCCACATGTCATCACGCCACGTCATCACCAACCCAAGAAATTTTGACTTTTGGTAGATTTGTAACAATTCACAAAGTTCATGTATGAATTCGCCACAACTTTAAAAATTGGATGGATTTGCAAATTGGACTTAAGTTTATGGTAGAAAAATATATACAAAACCCCAAAATTATATAATACTATAATACATAATTATGTATTAATACTAAAATTATATAATTTTAATATTAGAAATTTATATTCAATAAATAAAATTTAAATTATTAAATATTAGTAGTAAGTAAATATTAAATATAATTAAAAATTAATAAATATAATTTCAAAACTACGTAGTTTTGATAAACCAAGACTTTATAGTTTTAATAAATAAAACTAAACATCATCTCAAAACTACGTCATTTTGAGATTATATAAATAGCTCCCACAACTCTCCCTGCAACCCTAAGTCCTTAACAATCACTTGTTACTCTTCCAGCCGCCACCTCCCTCTTCACTCCTGCAATCTAACTATTTTCATATATTCTTTGTTATCTTTTCATCTATAATTTTAATTACAATCTTGTCTCCTATTTCTTCCAGCCATCACCACCGCGATCATCACCTTATTGTCTTTTTTTTTTCTTTTTTTCTTTACTACATCGTCAGCTTCTTTATTTTCTCTAAGTTGCTGCCGTCGTCGCCGCCACCACCATCGCACCGTAGTTGTATCAAGAGTACCTCGGCCCTTCCCATTATGAACATACCTATGTAAGTTTGTTATCTTGTTATTCTTTTTTTAAATGTGAAATCTCAATTTTTTCTGGTTAATTGGTGAGATTTTTTTCTTTAGATGTGTGAGTTTGGAATTATTGATTAGTTTTGAACTGAAATTTTATATTTTTAGATCAAGAATTTACTGCAATTTTATGTGATGTTTAGCTCCTGAATACTCCACATATTCGGCTTTTTTCAGAGTGCTTTTTGGCTTTTTGCACTTCTGTAGTTCTTTCCAGCAAGCATTCGATCTCACCACCCGCATATTCTCCGGTATCACAATTCAAGTGTGATGCAAACTCATGTAAATAAATGCATGAACTTATAAATTGATTTGTCCGTACCGATACATTTTAGATAAGCATAATATGTGTACCTGTATCTCCTTTAGTTATTGCAGGAGTTTCTTATCTTATATGGGCATACATTCTTACTTGACTCCGAATTGACCTTAAGACCCATTGATATTGTTGTTGGTATCCAAAATACTCTTTTCTAGTATCAT
The DNA here is from genome assembly GCA_949673435.1 of Macaranga tanarius. NCBI lineage: Eukaryota > Viridiplantae > Streptophyta > Magnoliopsida > Malpighiales > Euphorbiaceae > Macaranga > Macaranga tanarius. The sequence goes on along the minus strand of CATIWO010056305.1, from coordinate 10,298 downwards.
TTCCTCAGCCCGTAGTACCGCTTTCAAAAGATCTCTATAAGTAGGTGGCTTCAGTACTATTCAGAGACTACTATTCTTTCTCTGATTTCAAGATTTAGTCCCCTTTTAAACTTATTTCTTTTCAATTCGTCAGTAGCTACCTCTTCAGATGCGTATTTCGATAGCCTTATGAATTGGACTTCATAATCGGCTACAGATAATTCTTCTTACTTTAAATTGAGGAATTCGAGCTTTTTCTTATCTTTGTATACAGCCGGCATATATTTATCGGTGAATGCTTATAAGAAAATTGCCCAAGTGATTATCATTGGCACATTCCTTCTTCCTGACACCGTATCCCACCAGTCCAAGGCATCTTGTTTGAATAATGATGCCACATAACTAACCCTCTTTTCAGGAGTACAATCAAATTGATTCAATACTCTTTTTGTACCCCTCAACCATTCTTCAGCCATCATTGGGTCAGTGGTTCCTACAAAAGCTTTGGCACCTTATTTTCTAATCTTCTCAAAATTCTCATCAAGAGCACTCTCATTCGGTTTTGTATTATCTCTCGTATAGCTTGCACAAACTCTTGCATGAATGGAGGGTAAGGAGCTTGTGGAGAAAGTGGTTGTGATTGTTCACCTAATGCATATATAGGCACTTGCCTATGAACTTCTCAAATGAGTCTTCAGGGTCAGAGCGAGGCGCTAGGTGTCCATCCATCCAAACATAATTTAACACACATCAATTGTGTACAACTCATGATTTATGCATAATATGCCACGAATGCATTACATTCTCATGTTCCAAGGGAATCTAATTCCTGTTTTGATACCACTTAATGTAACACTCCCAAAATCTCATACCATACACGTGGTATAAAATTTTTTTTATAGTATATAAAATACATATACATCAACTCATATATAATTACTCATGCAAATTAAAACTTCTACCCATCATCATTCTTATTACTCAATGGCTAAGATATATTCATAATATCATTTCAAACATGTGATATGTCTTATGCAAATGAGGATGATGTCTAACTGCACCAAGCTCACCTCCGGCCCACTTGAGGTCACTAAAAAATGCAACTCCGAGCTTTATCTAACTATGTCTTGAAATATATAAATGCAAGGAAATAAGTTTGATAATCAGTAAGTAGTTATGAAAACAAATCAATATGATCACTTCTCAAAAACTAATTAATCTAAAATAAAATTGAAAACAAATGAAATCTGGTCTACACGGGCGTGTCTTCTCCCGTGTAGTCAAGAAACGGTTTGGAACACAGCCGTATTCCAACCCGTGTTCGCTTTGGTCCTAAACACACTCTAGCACATGGCTATGAACACGCCCGTGTTCGTTCCCGTGTGTGTCTCGGTCCACAATACACTTTTATACAAATTTATACACGGCCATGAACACGCCCGTGTTACTTTCGGTCAAAAATACACATTTTACAATTTCATACACTGCGATGTACATGCCCGTGTACTCAGCCGTGTTGCTCTCAGTCCAAAATGATCAAATTCACAAATTAGTATGCAGCCTTAAACACGCCCGTGTACTCACATGTGTTGCTCTCGGGTTAAAATTTCATATTAGGTACATGGCCATGTTCTAACTCAAAACAAGCTGTGTCCTCACACGGCTCGGGACACGCCCGTATCTCAACCCGTGTCTTAACACACGGTCTGGGACACGCCCGTGTCTCAGCCTATTTTCTCAACCTAAGAGTGCATTCAAATACAATCCAAAAGCATTCACAAACATAATCCTCACAATCAATATATATAGAAATATAAGACAACAATGCATATATTTCATCATTCTCACAACATTATTAATAACACCACGCCACATCAAATGGCTAGCACAATCCCCATAATTAAGTATCATTCACATTTCAATAACCCTTCATAAATTCACCACACATTCCCTCACAAGTCTCAATATTAACATATCACACTTCTTACCACATCAATTATCTTATACAAGCCAAATATAATCAAATAACAATATTTACATAAGAATTAATTTAAGTATAGGCACTATATTAATAAGCACTTACAATCAGCACTTTTCAATCAATTTATAGTTATTAGTCTTATTTGCCTTACCGATGGACACTTAGCCAATCGACACCATATTATTCAAACTTACCGATGGACACTTAGCCAATCGACATAATCGATAATTTACATATGTCGACGATTACTTAGCCAATCGACCAAATCAACAATTCACGTATGTCGATAGTCATTTAGCCAATCAACATACTCAACAATTTACATATGTTGACGATCACTTAGCTAATCGACCATATCACTTTTCACACTATTGACGGTCACTTAGCCAATCGACTTAATCACAATTTACGTATGTCGACGGTCACTTAGCCAATCAACATACTCAATAATTCACATATGTCGACGGTCATTCAGCCAATCGACATAATCATATTTCACACTGTCGACGGTCACTTAGCCAATCGACTTAATCACATATAACATAGTTAATGGTCACTTAGCCAATCGACATATTTATTATACATCACATCCACATTTACTCATAAATATAACATCATTTATACCCAATGAGCCAACTTAAGTTCACAATACATACACACTTACAACCACAAATTTAATACCATCATATTTCATATTTACTACGTTCAATCATATACCTTACAATAATTTCATCAATATATGCCTCATAATAAATACATCCACCTCACTCTAGTATGCAAATATTATTCACGTTGTAACATACCATAGTATTCTCATAACTCAATATTCATAATTCATCCATATGCATTTCTTATCAATGCTAGTACATGTTCCAAACCAAGTCTACCATATAATTATTTGATATATCTCACAAGCATTATTGTTCACATACAATGCTTAATTTATCAATTACAAAAACAAGAATAATATTTAATCAACAATATTGCATATCCTTTCATCTCATTTATTATATAATAATAACTACTTACCTCAAGTGCTTTCAATCCCTTTAAAAGCAAAGTTTCTCCTAGTGATTAGTATCTCTTATATCCTTGTAAATATCTACACATAATCATACATTAATACATAAAGCAACATGACACTTGCACTTAAATGCAACTAGGTGTAACTCCATGCTCTAGGTTCAAAGTACCCAAATAATTCACATACAAGTCCAAAAATTATGAAAATATTACTGAATCTAGACCTATGAGTCTACTTCAAATTCTAATTGGGATTTCTCAATTTGGACATGTATGGAATTAATTATGGATTTTTGAGCAAAACCAGGTAAAATAGAGTTAACAAGTTAAGTAAGAAAATGTCAGGCCAAATCAGACAGTCTTAACAGTAAAATTAGCACAGGGACAAAACATAAAAGTTATAAAGAACACTCTGAAGTTTCTAGAGCATCAAACCTTATTTAAATCAGAGCTCTACAACTTAAGATATGATCAAAATACTAAGACTGATGAAAAATGAAAACAGAATACGAATTTACAACATCAAAACCTAACTTCAAATAACCAAAATTAAATGCATGGCTTACCCTAAATGGTGCTTCAATAACTTCTAGATCTCCTATAGCTCCCCAAAATATTACTAGATGAGTAGAAAATGATCAAATCTCCAAAAGCCTCTAAAAAATTCCCTCTTCTTCCTTCCTCTCAATCTCTACACATTCCACCCCCTCACAATTACAATTAAATATACATATAAATACTTAAACCAATCAAAAGCCTTCACATATCTACCCCTAAAGTCTTCCTCCTTTAATAATTATCACCAATTACTAATAATAATAATAATAATTATAATAATAATAATAATAATAATAATATTAGATAATTATAACTAAATATCTCCATAATTCTCATAGGCTCCTTATTGAATTGGGTATATTACATAATACCCCTTAACTTTCTTTTGTGACAAATCACTCTAAACTTCCTTTTCAATTTAGTCCCTTTCTACACTTATACTCATTTCCAAACTTAACTATAGTCCACTATTTATAATGCTTGATATGTAATACATACGTCATAAATACGTATGTTAGAGGGGCGGGTGTTACAAGCACTCTTAGAATTTTGGTGTTGACCTCTTTCTTTGAATAGTGCTTGCCCTACTTCTTCAAGGTTGTCAATAGAGCATGCAATCGGTTTGTCATTTCGGTAATGCTTTCATGAGGCTTCATCTTGAAGAGTTCATACTCATAGACATGAAGTTGAACTTTCTTGGATCTAACTTAGATGTTGCCTTCATAATGGTTCTCCAAGGTCTCCTACATCTCCTTAGCTGAAATATAATGTTGAATTTTTCCTCCTTCCTCTCTTGATATGGAAGCAATAAGAACTGACATAGCCCTTTTATTTTTGTAGTTCTCCTCTTTCTCTTTTTAAGACCACTCATTTGTTTCCTTTGGAACTTGAATGTCTTCTACTATCTTCATGGGAGGGTTCTACCCATCTAAGATTACGTCTCATAATATAATAGGATCACTATCAAGATAAAACTCTATTTTATGTTTCCAAAAAAGGTAGTCACTCCCATCAAAGAAGGGTCTATAGGTTTGGAAAGAAAAAGATTCACTCCCCATGGATTTTTAGATTTTTTCAATTAGGTACCAAGAATTCTAGCTCTGATACAAATTGAAAAGGGGCTCCAGAGGGGGGTGAATAGGGCCAATGAGTAATTTAGAGAAAAATTAAAAACAAAGACAAATTAAAAAGGTATTTAAGAGAAGTGTTTAACCAACACACTCAAAATCCACAATAAAAATAGAGATAAATACAAGAATAAAAACACACACAAAAACATAATGATTTATAGAGGTTTAGATTATAACCAATCCTACACCCTCTACCTAACTTATCCACAAGTTAGGATTTTTAATCACCCACACCAATCTCATTATTAAGATTGTGTATAAGAAAGTGTTTTAAGGATCAACACTAACCTTACAATAACTTGTGTTTTTCTTGGCTCAACATAAACCAATCTTCAATATATTTTTTTAGGCTCAACAATAACCTTTTTCCAAGTGTTTTCAAGGCTCATACTTAAACCTTCCTACAAAAGTTTTCAAAGCTAACTCACAACTTTTACAATCAATGTATTTTTACAAAGGCTTAACACTAACCCAAAGAGAAAGAACCTCACCACGCACTTCTTCAACCCCAAAGAATGAGTAGATGAAAGAATTCTATCTCTAACACTCACCCAACTCTCACAAGAAGGGTAGATACAAACTCAACAAGAGTTTGTTTACAAATAATGAATATTCAAAGAAAATTGTGAAAGAAAAAAATCTTGGTTTAATGATTTAACATAATCAAATTTCTCCACCAACTCTCTAACTTCTTAAATGAAGCTCTAAACCTTGTATTTATAGTTGAAGGATGAAAAACTAGCTATTAGAAAGCATTGAATTTGTCCAAATACTCTTCAAGCTTCATTTAATGCGATTTCAAGTTTTTTACAGGATTTGCACTACTCACAATCATGACTGACCCCTCACGATCGTGAGCCTTGAAAATGTGACCGTTATAGTGAAAATTTGACCGTTGCACCCATGTCAGGATCATGAACCTTCCCCTCACGATTGTGACCACCCATCTCTTAATCGGGGGGGGGGGGGGGAATCGTTAGGGTCTCGGGTAGGTCTTCTTTGGCTCAAATTCTTCAATTGTGCATTACAAATCAGATATCCTCACGATCGTGACCAGCCATCTCACGATCGTGAGCGTAGTCAATACCTGGTCAAACTTGTATATTTTGACTTTAATTGATCTCATATGAGTTGTGATCATCAATGTGACTTTAAGGGATATTGGTAAGGACTTTTGAGGACTTTAATGAAGCTTCAAATCATCCTTTAATGTTTGCTTTATCAATAGCTTTAATCTAACTTATAATCACACTTAAACAAACATATTAGCAACTCAAAATTGATTGTTAAAGTCAAAACAAAGGTTTATTTGAGACTGATCAACACATTGATCATGCAAAGGGTCAACATATACCTATATATATTTATACAAATGTATTACAGACTATAAATATCAACGAATATGTTTCTTTCTAATTTGAAATGCATATTACATTTTTGTGCATTTTAGACATTAAGGACTTAAAATATGACAAATTCATTTACATTGAATAATAATTTTATTTTTTTAATTCAAAATTGTGATAATCCTAGATTCCTAAAATGTACTTGTGATTTGATATTTTTCTCAATTTAAAATTTATTGTTATGGATGATGTCAAAGAGTATTGTTAATTTTGTTAGCTTTCATTAAAAAAAAAGATTAGAAAACATCAACCATTCAAAGAACCACTAATTTTTTTTAACAACCAAATATTATAAATAGAAAGCCATAAACTTACAAGTAGGGGTGTTCATTCAGTTGATTTGGTTGGTTTTGGAGGTTTTTTTACCGAATTGAAATTTATGAAAACTAAACTAATCAAAAAATCGAACCTAGCTGAGAAAATCAAATTTTTTATAATAAAAACCGAACAAAACAAACCAAATTTAAATTTTTAGAAATATTAATTATTTTTATATTTTTATATTAAATTACTATACTATTTTAATAAATTTAAAAAATAAAAAATAAAATTTATGTTTGTTCAGTTATTTACTTAATTGAACTTTTTATATATAAAATTGAACCAAACCAAATCAAATTTTAATTTGATTTGGTTCATCACTTGAAAAATTTGAAAATGGTAAATATTCAAACTGAACCAAATTGGATCGGTTTGATTTTTGATTCGGTTGACTCGAAAGGCTTGCACACCCCTGCATACAAGCTTCCAAAGGGACTATAGAGCTACCAACAAACCAAAAGAAGGAATATCCATGGCAGTCATCAACCTTACTCTTACTCACTTACCTGTAGGAGTAACATATATGACTAAAACCACTAACCATCAAAGCAACATACTAAAAGCCTATTGAAATGGCTTTAAGCCAGGTTAGAGAAACAAAAAGCCAAAAATAAAAAAATTCATGTACAAACCAAGGTTAATCTAAATTGGCCTCCTTCTTAAACAAGGAAGTTGTTTTGTATGCAAATCCTTCTTTTTCAATTGTTCTAACTAATATGAGACTTTCTGTATCCTTTCCTTAAATAATAGACTCTAACTTACCATCCTAAGTAATTAAAGAAAGGTGTCATACCAATTCTTTCATATTGAATTTTCTAAGCTTGTTTTTATTATTTGAATTACCAATTTTGCTATATCCTGCTACTCTCCCCTCATCCTTCCCAAATAAGCTTACTTTTGATAGAGGTTGAACTATGATTTATTGCTCCAAACAAGCTTTTTTAGTTCTTGAATTCTCTGATGCTAAGCTTTTATCTAAGTTAATAGGCTTCTCTTTCCGAGCTTCCAAAAAGGCAATACTAAACTCTTGAGTCGTTCATTTAAATGTTGGAGGCCTAAGGGTTCCTGATTCCTCATCTCCTAAATTTTTTTCCTCTTTAATTTAACTAACTCATTCCCTTCTTAATCCGTGTCGTTTCCTATATGCAAAGCAACCAGTCTTGGTGACTTACTTTGCTATATGTCAAAGCTTTAAACTATGATGTTATCACTTCAGGGAATGGTAATTAAGACCATGCTCCACTCCTTCTTGTAGCTGGTAAGCTTAAAGATTTCATCAACACACGTTCCTTAGTTGGTAATTGAAACTCACATTTAGGAAGTGAATTACTTGGCTTAGAGACTATGTTTTTAGACTGAAACACATGAATGATGTTGTGAGACCCGCAGTACGTGGCCTCAAACTCGTCCAACACGTGTTCCAATTAGAAAAAAAAACAAAATTCTTTCAAGAACATAACTACATGACATGCACCTTCATTGTCATCACACAAACCATATAGATATGCAATGCACAACAACATCAAATTCAACCACAAAACACATACTTATACAAATGTAGCTTAAAACCAATAGAGTATAAACTTTTATAACCATATATAAAAGCCAAGTTGAAAAATTCATTTACAAACCATTTAAACTCTTTATTTATGAGTATAGTTTCATTTCTAATTTGAATCACATAATTTGGAAATGTACAAAATTAGTTATGAGGTTTTGAAAATATAAAGGTCATGCATGACAAATTGCAAATCAATGTGAGCAATAAAATGTACGTCCATAATTGACCATTATAATGGTAGATTTTGGAAATTCTTAAAACATAAAAGTTGTAAAGGACTCTTTAAATTTTCTATAGCTTTAAACCATACTTCATTTGGAGGTCTATAGCTCAAGTTATGGTCAAAATATAAAGACCTCAGTGCGTAGAAGGAAGGTTGACTCGTGCCGAGTCGGATGCCTATGCCGAGTCAGCATGAGTCGGCACCTTCACTTGCAGGCACGACTCGGCAAGGGTCATGCCGAGTCAGCACCGGCTCACAGAACTTGACCCGACTCGATCGAAGAGACTATGCTGTACGCTTTCGGCCATAACTCCCTCTACCAAACTCAGATTTGAGTGATTTAAAAAGCTACAGAAAGCTAACTCAGAGACCTACAACTTTTATGAAGACATCTGGGCTGAATTAATTTATATGAATTGACTAAAATTCCCTTGAAGTAGGTTATAATGTCAAAACACATGACTTAAACTCAAATCAATCTACAACAACACATTCTAAACACACTAATCCACACCAAACATCTAAAACATCACAACAAGATATATATATACATTCAACCATGTTCAAAATACATTAACAAGTGCTTTATAACAATACTTTCAAATACATAGCTCATCTCAAACTCATATGCACACTCAAAGTGCATTTCCAACATATCATTACATATAGCTCAATATTCAACACACCAATACAAAATGCATGAGGTGCATGCTAATGAATGGATGAAGGATGATATCACCAAGCACACCACATCTCAATTAGATGAACATTCATATCTCATTTTATGATTCCAAAATACATAAATTCATAATCACTACCATGTAGAACATCAATCATATACATCACATGGAAACAATACTCATTTAAAATATAACTCATTCATTAATGACACAATATAATTTGGTTTCCGTTCATGCACATCTCAACATCACAACTTGGTATCCGGCCGGAACCACTTCACAAGCGCTATCTCACAAGTGGTCACATACTGAGACTATCCGTCCGGCTCAGTCCCAGTCTCACAACCTCACATCCTTACATATAATTTTGGGTAGCTATTCGCCCAGCTCAGCTTGCCCATCTCACATTTTATCTGTTTCACATGTGACCACTACTGGAACTATCCGCCCGGCTCAGTTCCAGATTTCACATCAGTGAAGGCTATCCGCCCGACTCAGCCTCACTATCACACATTTTCCTCACCATCTAGGACTATTCCTCACACAGAGATCCCAGATCTATCATTATTTCAATTCTCAATTCACATTTCACAAATTTCACATTTTAACACAATTCACATGTCAATATTCTTTTCTCACTTCTCAACACATACACAATACATTTCAATAGCCACATTATACTCAAATCACAAATCATCAATTCACACCATTCATATACTCAATTACAATTCATCATTTCACAATCCATATATTTAATTCATATCATTCCTCACTATCATTCAATAGTCACATAACATTTGCAAATTCACATTTCAATATTCATACTTCACTTTCCACCATTCCCAATCAAATCACATTTCAACAAACAAGCATTTTCTCACATCATTCATTCAAGTCACATACACATATACAATTCATCTTTCTACAACCACTTCTCATTAAATACCACATTTAATCACAATTCCATATTCTCACAATCAAGAGAATCAATATATACATATTATATACATCATTCATACTACATCACTTACTTCTCCAAATCATTCATAGCACATAATTCTATTAATCAATCAATTCCCAATTCACCACATTTATTTATATCTCATCATATATTCCAATCAATTCATTTATGGCAATATTATTCTTATTTCTAGAGAATCAATATATATATTCATTATATTAATAATCACTTACTCAAGAGGGCTTTAACTCCTTCAAAAGCAAAGCTCCCCTAGTGATTAGCACTACTAGAATGCAACGATTTACCGACGGAAATTAGCGACGGACAGTTTTCTGTCGCTAATTCCCGACGGATTTACGACGGACAGTTTTCCGTCGCTAATTCTCGACGGATGACTAAATTACCGACGGACATAATTTACGTCGGTAAAATCTACCAAAAATTTTGCGCGAAAAATTAGCGCGCTAATTACCGA